>PVJC01024643.1:0-25369 GCA_004026665.1 Murina feae | reverse complement strand
ACACCCTCTCTCACACACTCACACACATACTCTCACACACACTCTCTCACTCATACTCATACACACTCACACACTCTCACACACACACTCACACACACTCTTTCAACCACACTCTCACACACACACACATACTCTCTCTCACCCATACTCATACATACACATTCACACACTCTCACACACACACTCACATTCCACACAGATATACACACACATTCACACTCACACATACACACACACTCGCCTTCAGTAGTGGGCCCACTGACCCCCTTTCTATGTATGTATGTTGGGAGTGCAGTACCTACTACCATGTTGGGAGCAGTACTTTGGCTTTTCAGGAAAAGTCCTTTGGGGGCCACCAAACAGCTCACATTTAACAAAGTCACTCTGGTTTCTGCTTACAAACTCTTCCCTCAGAAAAATACTTTAATAGTCCCCTCCTTCCTCTCCCAAGTCCCACCAGCTCCCCTCCTCTCCCTCTCCGTGTGTGTGTGTGTGTGTGTGTGTGTTTCTCTCTCTCTCTCTCTCTCTCTCTCTCTCTCTCTCTCTCTCTCTCTCCCTCCCTCCCTCCCTCCTTCTTCCTTGTACAAAGTCCTCCCCATTTGCCCTTACCCAGAAATACCAGCATCTTCACTTCCTGCCCACCATGGTCTACGGAACCCTCCTCTGAGCAGGGAGGTGGGCACAGAGTGAGTGCCCCGGCCAGGCCCTCAGGACCCAGCACCAAAGGCGGAGGAGACACCTCTGTTCCCCACCCACTGACAGGGTGGCATCGCCATCTCACCGCCAGGCCGTGTCTCTGCCCCATGAGTCAGCCCTGCAGCAACTCCAGGGCGCTGGCTGCTTTGATCTCCCAGGGCAGGGCCGTTTCCTTTCATCTTTCCTTGGTAAAAAGTCCACTAGGCAGCGCGTTGTGGAAGGGGATTCTAGTCAGACCACAGGATGCGAAAAGTGAGTTCTCTGGATGCAGCACGGAAGACTGTCCTGCAAGGGTCTGGGCTGTGCTAGACCTCCAGTAGGTCCCACCAGAGGCTGGCTGTCAGGAGGTTCCAGCAGTGGGTGGCCCTGGCCCGTGTGGATGTGGCCACAGATTGGCTGCTCTCACCAGTAAAGACGGCCTGGCACAGACTGTTTATAGGTGGTTCAACAAGTGCTGATGAGAGGCCTCGAGGGACTCCTGCAGAAGAGCTCACCTGTGGGTGAACGAGTGTGTGCATGCACGCTGTGGCTATGCATGTGTGAGGCTGTGTGCTGTGTGAACGCATGCACGCATGCTGTACTGATTGTGCCTGTGTGAGTGTGCACAGGTGCTGTGAACTTGTATGTATGAGTGTGTGCAGGTGTGAGAATGCATGCACACATGCTGTGGTTGTGCATGTGTGTGTGCACATGTGCTATAGTTGTACATGTGTGAATATGCACATGTGTGCACCATGTAGACATGGACACCAGGCACGTACATGTTTTCCCCTCCCCCAGCAGCTGCACACATCTGCTCGTCACATCCACAAGCAGTCGGATGGCTCTGAGTGCCAAGATGTCTGACTATTTGGTTACATTAAGGGTAGCAGGCTGTGCAGTGGTTTATTTAGCAGGGTGCAGAGCATTAGATATTAGTGTGGCATCCTATCTTTGGCAAATACAAGTGATGCCTAAACGTTTTTCTGTGTTTCGCGGCTCACACTTGTGTGAGACTAGCTGTGGACAAATTCTCAGAGGCAAAGTGGCCAGGTAAAGAGATAAAATGTGTTTGTGGTTTTGATCGATGTTGACAAATGGCCCTCCATCGAAACTGTGCTATTCTACAAATACCAGGATGAATAAAGCACCTGGTTCAGACATCTTCTCGAACACGCCACGTGGCCACAATGGGACTGTCATTTACACCTGGGTCTCGGTGTAAATGTAATCGCCTCCGCCTCCCTTTTTTCAATGGTGTTGGGTGTTTCCTCAGATGCTCCGGGGCCCTTGGTAACCCGTTCCCAGGTCTACCCAGTTCTCATACTGTCCCATTTTTCCATTGGTCTCCCATTGATTTCTAGCAGCTTCATATATTAGGGATGTTTGTGCTTTGTGATCTTGATTAACAGTTTCTCTCAGTTTGACATTTGCATTTTGAGTTTGCTCTGGTCAGTGTGATGTGTAGAGAAAACATGATTGTTAGGCAGTCATTTTCCCCTTTTGGTTTTTCCCTTTTGGTTTTGTAGTTTGTGTATATGCTAGTAAAGGCATTCCTCCTCTGAAGTGAAAAAATAATGATCATTTTCTGTTAGAACTTTATAGTCTTATTTTTACATTTGATTGTCTGAACTCTGCAGATTGTGGTCAGATATATAACTGCAGAGTAGATTCATGTGGTGTTTTTCCAAATGCTGCCCTGCCTACTGTCCCAATACTATTTCCGGAGTGCCCCTCTCTCCCTGATGTGAAATGCCACCTTGATGCCCCCGAGGCCTGGTGGGCACATGGGGTTTCCACTCAGAGGAGCAGAAGTGCTTTTACTGGTAAATAAGCCACACATATGCACAGCTCAGAAGCTCAGGCCAGGAAGCATCCCCAAAGGCTTCCTTTTATCTTTGGTTTTAAATGTAGAAAAAACACTCCCCATTTTAAAAATATACCCCTCCTGTTAGCTTCCCATTCCATCCCATTTTCAGCCTTCCGCCATCACCCACCCCTGCAGCAGGCCCCGTGGTTGAGGGCGAGCAGGAAGAAGAGCAACATTTGGGCTGCGAGGGGAAGAAGCCGACCTGGGGTAGCTCAGAAAGACATTTGCTGGTCAACACCTGGACTGGCCAAATCCATGACACGGACAGGGCTGTGCCTCAGTCACCCACCCTCTGCTCTGCCTCCCAGCCTCCTGCAGGCTCCAGGGGCTCTGCTCCAGGGGTCCATGCCTGCCACTGGGGCCAAGATGCCCACCAGCAGCTGGGAGGGTCTCCCTAAGGGCCCGAGTGTGGCCCCGAGTTCCTTTGGACGTAAGAGTCCTGGTCTTCTTCCCTATAAGGTATGTCACTGAGCGACAGGCGACGTGCTGTTTCAGAGGACAAAGAAGGGGGCACGCCCTGATGCGACATCCATCAAATGTGTGCAGACAGATGCCATAGCCCCACAAACCTTATCTCTCCCAGGACACACAGCATCCCCTTCTCCAACTGTGGCATGTAATCCGAGGTTCCCAGCCCGGAGCGTGCCAGGCAGGTCGCACGCTCAGGACACGCCGTACACGGCATTTTCTCCATTTCACTTGGTTGAGTCTCAGTATCATGTTTTTGCATGTGTTTTGTCCTAATGGCGTTTTTTGTTAATCATCTCATCACCTAGAGATAACCACTAGAGAGAAAAAACAAAATGTTCACCTTTTTTTTTTCTGTATAAGTGTGCATTTTCCTTTACTGTTGGGGTCGCGATCTCTACAGTGGTTTCATTAGGAAATGATCTTCCACACGTGCTTGAAGTCCGCGTGATATTTCATCTTATAAATGTGTTATGATTTATTATTGGGCGTAGCTGAGGTCACCCTTTGTGGCCACATTGGTTTTTTTCCTACATGTTTTCTCTCTCTGTCCCTCACTGGGCGTAGTCACCATTTGACAAGCAGAATTTGGGGCTTCCCCCAGCACGTCTCTCACGCAGGGCCTGCATGCCCTTGGGCCCCAGTCCCTCAGGCGAACATCAGGAGATGGTATTCAATCTTTCTGGCCTCAATTTCTTCTTGTCACATTGAGCCTGGGAGCAGCATTTGTTTCCTGGAGTTGCTATCAAGGAAATAGTGTGTAGTTATTATTGATATCAGTCTTATTATCTACCTATTATTGGAACTGTTTCTGATTACAAGTGATAGAAATGCAACTCAAACTGGCTTAAAACAAAAAGAGAATCTATTGGCTCAGAGAATTTTCCCCAAGGGCTGGCTGCCAAGCAAAAGGCTCAGTACTCTGTCAAGGTCACCGACACTCAGGTCTCCCCTGGCTCCACTGCTGCTCTGCATGGAAGGGAGATGGGGGTGGCAGCACCCAGCTGTGCCCTCAGACCCCAGCTGGGCAGAGCCGTGGTGAGAAGGCAGGCCTCAGCATGAACTTGGCTCCTATCTCTGGGAACTGGCGCCGGGCCCAGATGAGGGAGAGCCCCACTCTGAACTTCGGAGATTTTCTTTCCTCAAGAGAAGAGCTTTCAAGCCTTCCTGGCCGTGATGACATCGCTGACACTCCTGGGCATGTCCTCCACTCTGCAGCGGACCCTTAAAATGCAGCTCTTAGCAGTAAGACAGACTTGCCTGCCCCTCTCCCCGCCCCGCTTCCCCCCGACACCACCCAGTGTGGATCTGACATTCCTGGCTGTGACTCTTGTCGGACATGGCTAGGCACCTTCCTGTGCTGCTCACAAGCACTGTCCTGAGGGTGGGTATTTAACTGTCGGCATTTACTCTTGACCTTCCCAGCCTCCTAGATGAGCTTCCACACCTGGTGACAGACCTTGCAGCATCCGTCCACCCTACCCAGCAGGCCTGCTGGATTGAATTGGATGCTTGCTTCTATTTCTAAGAGATGGACACTTGCCCTGTCCTAGTACAGGTCTGGTCATTCGCTGCGGTTGTGGGATGACACTTTGGTGCTGGGAACTATATTTTTAGTGGCTTTGAATCCACGGCCCCTTCCTTTTTGCAACTCCATGTCCCCTTGTGGCATGGCTTCCATCATGGTGCAGTCTCCATGGATTCCCATTCCTTCTGTGCCTCTGCTCGAAAATGGAAAGGCGGGCACTCTGCTGTCCACAATACCTCGTCCCCTGCCCAGAGCAGTCCCCCGCTGAGCTGAGCACAGCAGCCTCAGAAGCAGTGGGGCAGCCCTTTTGCTCCCCACAGAGGCACCTGACAGTCCAAGAACTCTTGTCTAGGCTGAGCCTGCTTCTCCAGCTCAGAGCTCAGCTCTCCCGTGGACTCCGTGAGCATCTCTGCAGCATCCAATGCACGCCCTCCCCTTTTGCCTGAGTCAGCAGGAGTCATTTCTTTTGCTGTCCAGAGCTGGCTGATATCCTCGTGCAGTGCTGCAGCTGCCCGGCTTTTATAGATTTACGTGGGCTTTTTGCTTTCTCCCTCTGAAGTTTCCATCGAAACCCTTTCTGGTCACACTGGCAAGCCTCCTGCAGCATGTTCCTCTTGGATTTGGTTAGTACATACTCTTTCTGCCAGGACCCCGCTGTGCTGGGATGGATCCGGGCGGTGGTCCAGGAGACACAACTCTCCACTCTGACACCATCCACACGCCCAGATGTTCCCTCTGTATACTTCCCTCCTCCTTTCTTTTCTAAAGTCACAAATTTCAAGTGAAAGAAGGAATGAAAGCACCACCTGTAACACCATTTCCTCCCCAGAACTTCAAAGCAAAGAGGAATATATTGGATTTAGACTCATCACACCTGGAAGGAAACTTAGAAACCATCGTAAGTCTTCGCTCGGTGCCATCTCTGATCGATTGGTTGTGGCTGGCCGGGCTTCCCATCTGGGTGCGAGGAGAGGTGCTGTGAGGGATTTGCAATGTCTGCATGGATGTGGTCTGGGAGTCAACAGCAGCGCAGCTGATTACTGCACTCCAGTGCCCACATTTTACAAATGAGGAAACTACGTCACACACCCATCAAGCTGTCTAAAGCTATTCAGAAAGACAGGACAGATTTGGGGATAGAATCTAAGTTGGCATGCCTTTCCTATCAATGGCAGTCACTTCCCCTTCATTCTGGAGTTCACCAAAGGCCACCTGCTGATGACAGGCATGCCTCCATCCTGGTGCTAGTTCTGTGCTCACCCACCTGTGTACATGGCAGCAGGGCCCAGAAAGCAGCCCACTGGTGCCTGGGAACCAGGGTGACACTCCTGGGGGACTTTCAAAATCGTGCTGATGCCTCGGGGCAAGAGGAGGTGTGGAGCCCAGGAAAGGTATCCTGGGGATTCAGGTGGGACCAGCCTGCGGGGCACCCTGGGATCTCCCCTGGGCTTCACACGTTTTATCAGATTGCAGTTTAAACACTTAGGGAACTGCTTTCCCAAGTGGAATCCAAGAGGGGAGACGACAAAGAGTTGGGGGAACCTCCCTCAAATGCTAAACTCCTCACACTGAAGAAGGAAGTCCGGTCCAAATCCAGACCTGGCGTGACTCCTTAGAGCCTGCTGTGGGAAGCTGGGGACGAATATCTTCATCCTTCCTGCAAAAGCCAGCTCCTTCTTCCAAAATCCATCCTGATGGACTGTCAAGGTCAGAGCCCTCAAAAAAGCTGCTCACCTCACGAATGGTGAGAACCCAGCCAAAGCAGCTCCAGGGACTGGGTGGCTGCCAGCGAACACTCACTCGGCAAGGCCGTGTGGATCCCTCAGGAACAGACCACTGCTGCTCTGGGGGAGGGAGTGCCTGTGGATTGGGACCCGTTTTCTAGAGTGTCCTCCATGGCCGTAGCAGGGGACAGCGGCCTGTTTTATTAAAAGCCAGTTGCTGGCAGGGAAAGCTGTCTGCCTGCTGCGTGGGCAGGGGCCCAACAGCGCTGCGGGCAATTCCAAGCCAGCACTTCGAGCTGACAGCAAACCAGGAAAGAACACGGCTGCTTTTCAGCTGATGAAGCAGTACTTTCCTTTCTTTCCTTTTTCACCGTTCTCTTGCCTGGTTCCACTGGACATTTTGTGTGTGCGAGCATGCATGTGACATTCTCTACCTGGCGCCTCTGCAGTTAACAACCCTCCCCTCTGACCCCCCTTCGCCCCCTCCCCCACTCCTGCCTCATTGGCCTTCCTAACCCTCAGGCCTCAGCCCAGTTCCCCCCACCCCCCACCCTGCTCCAAACTGAGGAGCAGAGGGAGCCCAGACAGTGAGTGGCCTGAGGTTATTTAGTGGGTGGGGGCGGGGAGGAAAGAGAAACGCTTTGTTTATCTTCTGGGTCTGGAAACTACAAAATTCATCTGTTTCCAAGGAAGCCTTCATTTGTAAGTTTCCAAAAAATAAAAAATAAAAGGAGGCTCACTTCAAAGAAACTAGGGAAAAGCTGCTGGCTTTGTGGGTCCATTGGTTTAGGATTGTTTTGTTCCGTGTTTTTTCCGCAGGTTTGTTGAGGGTAGGCAAAGGCTCTTACTTTTTTCCTCCTCTGTTGTCTTATCAGTGAAAGAGGACAAATATTTTAAGAGACTGATAGAATTTATTCTCAGAATATGTTCTCAGCTCTGCTCATTTCACACAAGTCTATGGGAAATTGAAGTTTTGTGTAAACGTTTATAATTGCATTTTCTGCTGAGGTTTTAGCTGACTTTGGGCGTCTTCCATTTGCATTGTAAATTAAAATCACTCAAATTGTCCCATTTTCAGAATTTAAAAAAAATCAAGTGTGCTTCAACACAGAATTTTAAAATAATTTTAAAAACAGTTTTAATAGGCTGGTTGGTTGTCTGTACATGATTTCTCTGTGTCATTTGACAATTTGGAGTGAGCAGTGCCCATATCAAATGTAACATGTTAATTTATTGGCTGCTTTCTAGCCTTTATTTCAGACAATAAACTCTTCATTGAGTTCCCGAAGATGGTATGTTTTGAAAAAAATTTTTTTTAAATAGAATCCGTGTAAATAAAGGGACTTCAGAAAAAATATATACTTGAACATCATGTTATTTCCCATGTGAACATTCAATTTCATCACCAGGATATAAATATTCCATTTTAATAGTACCTGTAATTTACCACATTATAAGAATTGCTGTACTCTTCTAAGCCTAAAATCATGTAAATGAAAAGTTTTTGCTATGTACATTAATATTTCATACATTATTTTATAAGAGTTTTCAAAATCTTGGGAAAAGGTAATATATGGCACCAAAAAAAGAGTGACATAAATCCCATTAAGTCCAATCTACTTTTTCCTATACGACGTATTTAAGGTAAAAGATATTCAAGCCATTGGATTTTTTTCTCTCTCTCTCCGCTCTCTGGTTTTTAAGAGAAACCAGAGGGTATCTTTATGGGGAGGGAAAGGCTATAGGAGGGAGTATTATTTTTAAGGAGGCTCAGAGTTCTATCAGTTGGCACAGTGTTCTGCCTCTTGTATCTTTGCTGGTAAATTTAAAACATCAGTTGCAAATTTTAACTTTCCCACTGTTAGGGAGGTGCAAGACTGCAGCAGGACCAATAGGGATGCAGAGGAAATGCCCGGCCCAGGACCTTCCCTCAACCAATCAACAGGGGCCACACATATTACCCCACCCACTACTTCCGGCCCTATAAATTCTTTGTTTTCCTGAAACCAGCACTTCCTGCCCCATCGCACCGCTGTGCTGGTGGGCGAGTGTGGGAAGTTCGAGTTAACTCGAATAATAAAGGCCCTCATGTTTTTACATCGGAGTCGGGCTCACTCGTGGTCTTTGGGGATCACAACATCTGGGTCTAACACCACATGTCACTGGGCCCCCAAAAGCCCATCCTGTATTGCTGGGCAAAGGCCCAAGGTGAGAAATAAAACAGAGAGGGGGGGCTTGACTTGTGCAGCTACACATCTGCAAACAAGGAAGCTCTGTAACTCCCAATGTAGGTCATCTGCTTTTAGATAAATGCAGTCTTAGTTTCTAGTACCAAAGGAAAGCCTTGTCATTCCAGACCCTGCGTGAAGGATGGGAAGAGCTCAAAGAAACCAGTATTTATGTTGCTAGTTAACTTTTGCTGCAAGAAAGAAGTGATAACCTGCTTGGGTTTCAGAAGGAATCCAATATCCTCTTAATGAAACACAGACCGGGCGCAGAGAATGGTGACTACAGTCTTGAATAATTGTGACTACGGTTGATTTCTCCCAAGAAAGCAGGGGGTAGGGTTTTGATCATAGGAAGCACCACGGATAGTATTTTCTTCTGCTTTCTGGAAAATCAACCAGGAGAGAAACTGTTAGCATAGGTAGCTAGATATTAATAAAGAAAGGGAGAAAGGGAAGCAGACACCATTAAGCATAATAAACTAGGGAGCTGAATAGACGATAAGCCCGCTTCATTAAGAGGCTACAACTTCACACACTCCCCAGGGGACCGCTGCAGGGGGCTCCCCAGGGGCCATGCCAAGGGAGGAATAAAACCATAAAGGGAAAATTCCTCTGCTGGGCGCATGCCCTGTAGAAGCCAAGATGGTTCAGGGGGAGGTGCTTCCACTCAGGCATGTGAAGTAGGGGCCAAGACATGACAGCCATAAAGGCCTGTCCATCTGGCTGGGAGGAAGGATCAGATTGCATTAGGGACACAGAACCCCAGGAGATCTGGGGAAAGGGTTGGTTAGGGGGAGGAACCAGAGCCAGCCTTTGAAGAATTAGGAAGTGGATTGGTTATGAAAGGTACTTGGTCCTTCCCAAGTCTGAGATAATGTAATTAGCCTAACAAAGGCGAGCTCTCCGTCTTTCTCCTGCTTTCTTCCTCAGTAACACCCACTCACCCTGTTCTTTTGCGTGTTCTCTCCAGAGCAGCCAGGGAGACTCCCTAGCAGCTACGTGGACTCCAAGTGCAGGCTCCAAGCATAAGCCTGGGCACAGCACACAGCGCCCGCCCAAGTGCAGTGCATCTAAGCTAGCGGCGTGTTGGTAGAGGCCGAACTGGACAAAGCTTTGATAGGGACTGAACAAATGGCACCGAGTGGCCTTCGTTCTAGGCTTGGTGAAGACGAGGCTTTTCCCACAGGCAGACAGACAGAGATGAGACACTGGGAACCGGGGGCAGCCTTTCATTCAACCCCAGCAAATCTCACCACTAAGCCTTATCCTCCTGTTCATGGGTCCCTGGAATGCTTTCTTTGTGACTCTCTGAAAGGCCCCGTTTCCACTGGCAGCAAAACTATGTCTGAAACATTTAAAAAGGAGTGGGTCCTAGCCTCGGGTTCTGGAACTAGGTGCTACACACTCACCTCTCCCTATTCCATTTCTATAAAGGCAACTCAATACCCTGAAAACTATCCAACAGACAATGATAAAAAAAACCTCCGAACGTTGGGGAAAAGAAGGGAGACTGGCAAGAAACCTCACACTTGAGAAACAACAATTCATTGAATTTTAATAGTTTCTTTGAATCTCCCATGTACCTGACCGAGGCACAGGAGACGATTGCAACCTGGAAGCACCAAAAAGGCACAGACAAACAAAGCAAAACAAAACAAAACAAAACAAAACAACTCACGAATATCCAGCTCCCTCTGCCAAGTCTGGGGAAGGGGAAACCCAACAGAGACAGAAGTTCCAATCCCCACTTTACAACTCAGAGAATCGACCCCACTGACAGCAGCAAAGCCAGGGGCAGCTCTGGCTCCTGGTCCAAACTGACATACCAGTGGACCGTTTGATGCAGCCACAGCCACAGCAGCAGTGAAACCCTGTGTCTTCTTGGCCTCTACCCAGTGGCCGAAGGAGAGCCAGGCCCACCAGGTTCTTTCCCACTCCCAAAGGTTGCCTAGCAAAAGGCTGCCAAACATAATAACTATTCACAAAACAAGACAAAGTGATGACATACTGAAAAACAAATCAAAATGGAACTCTAAAAAATGTTCGAGTCACCCACAGGAAATCAATAAAAAATAAAAATAAAAACAACAAACAGAAAACAAATAATAAAATGTCAGACTTAACCCTAATAAATCCATAATCACCTTAAGAATCTAAACACACCAAATAAAAGGTAGAGATTGGCAGAGTGGTTTAAAAACATGACCCTAGCCTGACTGGCCTGGCTCAGTGGTTGAGCATCAACCTATGAACCAGGAGGTTATGGTTTGATTCCTTGTCAGGGCACATGCTTGGTGTGGGGTCTATCCCCAGTGTGGGGCATGCAGGAGGCAGCCCACCAATGATTCTTTCTCATCATTGATGTTTCTATCTCTCCCTCCCTTTCCTCTCTGAAATCAATAAAAAGATATTTTTACAAACATAAATAAGTGAATAAATAAATAAATAAAAGCATGACCCCAAACTCACTTCAAATTCAATTGCACAAGTAGACTAAAAGTAAAAGAATTTTTTTAAAAAACCCAAAAAACATGAGTGACTATGCTAATATCAGATAATATATAATTTGGAACAAGAACATTACTATGGGCAAAGAGGGGAATTACATAATGACAAAAAGGATTAATCTGTTAAAAAGAGCTATCCTATGAACAAAACAACATTCACAGCATATGAAGCAAAAACTAAGCAGAAAAAGGAATTAGATAAACCCACTACTGTAATTGGGAGCTTAAATTCCCACCCTCACCTACTAGGACTTCTAGGACTACTAAAGGGAAATAGAGAAGAGCTCAACACCACAACTGAAAAGATCTAATTGACATTTACAGAACACTCTGTCTGACAACAGCAGGATCTGCATTCTTTTAGAGGGCTCTTGGAACATCCTCCAAGATAGACCCTATCCTTGGTCACAAAACAAACCTTAACAAATCTGAGAGAACTGAAGTCATAGACAGTATGCTGTTTGACCATAATGGAATACAATTAGACTCAAAACAAAAGGTCAACAGGACAATCTCCAAATACATGAAAACTGAACAATCCTATATAATAATCCTGTATAATAAAAGGCTAATATGCAAATTATCTCCTCAACTGGGAGTTCAACCTGGAGTTCAACCAAGAGTTTGACCAGGGAGTGGGGCCAGCTGGCCAATTGCCTGAGGTCCCTCCCCCCAGCCAGCCTGGCCCAATTGGCCCAGATCGGGGCAGGCCAGCCAGACCCCACCCATGCACGAATTTGTGCACCAGGCCTCTAGTAAACTTATAAATAACTCATGGGTCAAATAGGCAATCACAAAAGCAAATTTTAAAATACACAGAACTTCAATGAAAATGAATGTATTAAAATGTGTGAGATGCAGCTAAAGCAATGCTGAAAGAGAAATTTATGGCACTAATGCTTACATTAGAAAAGAGGAAATATCTCAAATAAAAAGAAAAGCAAAATAAACTAAAAGCAAACAGAATAAGTGAAATAATAAAGAATAAAAATCAATAAAATTGGAAGCTGGAAAACAATAGAAAAAATAATGGAAACAGAAGCATCACTAATAAACTCTAGCAATATTAGTAAAGCTAAAAAGAGAGAAGACACAAAAGACCAATATCAGCCCTGGGTGGTTTGCTCAGTGGCTAGAGCGTCAGCCTGCAGACTCAAGGGTCCCAGGTTCGATTCCAGTCAAGGACATGTACCTTGGTTGTGGGCACATCCCTAGTGGGGAGTGTGCAGGAGGCAGCTGATCGGTGTTTCTCTCTCATCGATGTTTCTAACTCTCTATCTCTCTCCTTTCATCTCTGTAAAAAAAAAATCAATAAAATATATTTAAAAAACAAACAAAAACAAAAAAACACCAATATCAGAAATTAAACAGGAGCTAGACATTGAAAAGAAAATAAGAAAATCCTACAATCAGCCCTTCTCAGTAGCTCAATTGTGTCAGAGAGTTGTTGCAATGCCCCAAGTTTAGGCATTCAATTCTCAATCAGGGTACATACAAGAAGAAATCAATGAATGCATAAATAAGTGGAACAATAAATCAATGTCACATTCTCTCTCTCTCTTTTTATGAGGCCGTCGTTACTCTGGTACCAAAACCAAACAAAGACAATATAAAAAGAAATAAAAAGCTACAGACCAGTATTGCTCTAGATGCAGAAATCATCAACCAAATTTAACTAATCAAATCCAAAAATGTATAAAAAAAAGACAGCACAACCAAGAATAACGTATGCCAAGTAGTCAAGACTGATTTAATATTTGAAAATCATAAATATAATCTACCATGTCTACAGTAAATAAAAGTATCATATGATCATATCAGTTGATGCAGAAAATAATTTGACAAAATTAAACACTCATTAATGATGAGGGAAAAAAACTCGCAGTACACTAGGAATAGAGAGGCAATTCTTCAGGCTCATAAAGACCGTCTGCTTAACCCTACATCAAGCATTATATTTAATGGTGGAAGACAATGCCATTAGCTCCAAGTTCTGGAACAAGAAAGGATGTCTACTCTCACCACTCTTATTCAACACAGTACTGGAAGTTCAGCCATTTACTAAGGCAGGGGAAATAAATAAAAACCATACAGTTTGGAAACAAAGAAACAAGAGTGCCTTTCATGGCAGACAACATGCTTGTTTAGATAGACATTCTCACAGAATCTATGAAAAACAGGTTGTCTTACTTCCATGGCTGCACTGACAGGCAAGTACGTGCAGTTTTCTTAGGGGGTTGCTTCAGTCAACAGCAGCATAGAGGCTGAGGGTGCAGCTTAGGCATGGTAGACCAGGTGGACACCCCAACTCCACCATTCCCATCTGTGTGCTCCCAGGAATCCTCCCTGATCTTTCTGAAGTTTGGTCCCCTCATCTGAAATGGAGCCAATGACATAAACCAGAGTCTATAGTTGTGAGTGTTAAATGACAAGTACTGTACTCTTGCGGGTCCTTGTTGCTGCTGTCTTACATGATAATGTGCTATCTGCTGCGCTGCCCCCAGGTACCATCACTGGAGCCAAGAGACCTGAATTCCCCTGGGACTTCTCCTGGGACTTGTCAACTCACTCAACCCTTCTGAGCTTCACTGCTTTCATTTATAAGGTGGGGACAGTAGCACTCTATCATAAGATTCTTGTTAAGACCATATGAAACAACACATGAAGTGCTTGGAGCACTCAGCTGATGCTGCTGATAATAGCAGCAGCAGCAGCAGCAACAACAACAACAACAAATTATTGAGCACCTCCCATTGCCAGGACCCTGGCCTCATTTTCACCTACAACCATTTGCTTCGTCCTTATGCTAGGAGCTGTTAGTCTCATTTATGTTAATTGGGAAATAAGGTGCCCAAAAGAATTTTGTCCAAAAACACAGCTTATAAATGAGAGACTAGATTTGGACTCCCAGGGTCTGGCTGTGTTCTCGTGCTTTCCAGAGAAAGAAAGTTAGTGACGGCAGGACTGGGTTGGCATGGCATACTTCCACTGGTAAAGTGGGTATAATCTAGTGTGACAGGCAGTAGGGCAGCCAGAAATCACCCTTGGCAGTGCCAACTGGCTCCAAATTAGCAAGCTGTCTGAGAAATCAGGTTCCCTCTGCTAGGATACCAGGTGGATGCTAATCAGACAATCATCCTTCCATTTTCTTGAAGGATCAGAGATTAGGCGAGGCACAGGTCTAAAATAATTCGTCACTTCTTAAGGGCTTGGTCTGGACTGAAGTCATTCTTTCACATGCAGAAAAATAAAGCTCACGGACTTAAAATAGTAGCAGGGTCAGAGGGCCAGCTGGGCTCATGGGTGCCAAGGTTCTCAGCTGGTGTTTCCTCATAGTTCCTGCTTTGGAGAGCAGGTCTCTGCCTGTTTTTTGAGTGGAGAGGGGGTGAAATGTGTGTCTGAAAAGCCCATATCCTTTGCTTCCTCTCTTCTCCATGTGTTCCTTTCATCCATAATCTGCATTCATCTTTACTGGCTGTTCATATGTTGTTCTGAAATATGCTAGTTACAGCGATGGGAACCGGCAATGCTGCCTCTTTCTCCCTACATCTGTACAATGGATCCATGAAGTTTTCTTGGAATATCCCTGCGCAGTGTGATGAGGAAGCCATCTGGGCAATTCCATGATCCCGTGGGAGGAAACAGGCTATCCCCATATTGGTTACTTCTATGAAACCTGTATCCTTTGCGAAGGAGAGTGAACTAGGGTCTAAGACCTTAACAATTCTAAGAGTCTCTGATTTATTGCCTTTTTACAGCCTGGCTATATTTAGATCAATGAATTGTATTGGAGATAGACTCATCACTGATTTACTCAATGAATTATTTCATAAAAAAGTTATTGAAATGGGTTCTGATCCAGACAAGATCACATAAACGTGTTTCTCCCATCTCCCCTCCTGGCTACATAGTCCAAAGGAAAACTCTGAAAGAGGAGAAGAGAAAGGAGAACCAGTTAGGAACCCTAGAACTGGAGGAACAGCATAGCAGTGGGGTGTCATCTACCCCATTCTAATAGGAGAAGGTGATGGAAGTGTGGCATTTCTTGTTGCCCAACATAGCACCTGAAGACGGCAAAGCAGATTCCTTCGTTGCTCCTTCTTGGTAGACTTTGGATTCTTCTCCCTCACTGACAGACACCTGGAGTGACTGGGTGGCATCAACAAAGGGGCTTATGTCACAACAACAGCTCAGCCTGGGAAGAAGCACTCTTGGTCTCCATAGACCTGAGATTCCCTTCTCCGGCCAAAAGGCACCAGGAGGACCACTGAGGAATCTCTTTCAGCCCCTTATACAGCAGCAGGAAGGCCCAGTGAGAGCCCCAGGGGACAAATGGTATGACAAAGGATCTGAAGTTACATTGTCATTGGGTCCACAGCCCACTGCACTCAGCCAGGACCTGCTTGCTAAAGCGAATTAGGCTGATAGCCCGCTTAAGAAATAAAAATAAGGCGGGGGGAGAGATCAACCAGTGAACTCATATGCACATATGCATAACCCATAGAAACAGACAACAGGGTAGTGAAGACCTGGGAGTGGGAGGGGCATGGGAGAGGGCAATGGGGAAAAAGGGAACATATGTAATACTTTCAATGATAAAGATTTAAAAAAAGAAAGAAAGAAATATAAAAGTTGAAATTGGATCAGAGTCTCCTAACATAAAAGGCAAGGTGATGTCCAGATACAATTTAAAAAAATATGCCCTAATCAGTTTGGCTCAGTGGATAGAGCGTCAGCTTGTGGACTGAAAGTTCCCGGGTTCGATTCCAGTCAAGGGCATGTACCTTGGTTGCGGGCACATCCCCAGTAGAGAGTGTGCAGGAGGCCGCTGATCAATGTTTCTCTCTCATCAATGTTTCTACCTCTCTATCCTTCTCCCTTCCTCTCTGTAAAACAAAAAAATCAATGAAATATATTTTTAAAAAACCAGAACACATCAGCCCTAGCTGGTGTGGCTCAGTGGTTGGCATGCCGTCTGGTGCACCAAAGGGTCACAGGTTTGAATCCCCGTCAAAGACATATACCTGGGTTGCAGGTGGATCCCCTGGGTCGAGGTGCTTGCAGAAAGCAACCAATCCGCTTGTCTCTCTCACATTAATGTCTCTCTCTCTCGCCCCTCCCTTCTATTCTCTCTAAAAGTCAATGGAAAAAATATCATCAGGTGAGGATTAACAAAAAACAAGAAAAGTATATATTATACCAAGAACTAGGAAAATAACTGTGAAAAAATAACCAGCTGACACCAACCCAAGATATGGAAGTATTTGAAAAAGACTTTAAAGTAGCCATCACAAAAATGAATCAGAAAGCAATTCAAATTCTCCTGAAACAAATGAAAATGTAGAAAAATCTCAGGAAAGAAAAAGGTTATAAGAAAAAAATCAAATGGAAATTATAAAACTGAAAAATACAATAACAGAAAACAACCTCACTGGAAGAGCTCAATAGTACAATGGATATGACCAAAGAAAGAATCAATGAAATTAAGGAAAGAACAGTAGAAACCACAGATTCTGAATAATGAGGGAAAATAGACTGAAAAAAATTCTCTACTGTGAATGAGGACTTTGAATAACAAATTAGTGGCATTAACCACACTGGAGAAGGGTTGTTAATCAACTTAAGAGAACTAATAGTTTAAATAATAACAAATAACTGAAAAAAAATGTTAATGACACCATGAATAACAGCATAAAAAGTGCAGGGAATAGATGGAGCAGAGAAGGTTGTCAGCATAGTGAAAACGCTCTGTGGTACTATAGTGGTGGATACATGCTGTTATGCATTGTCCAGTCCCATAGAATGGACACACCAAGAGTGAACCCCATTGTAACCATGGACTTTGGGTGATAGGACACGTCAGTGTCGGTTCATAAGTTGTAACCAGTGCATCTCTTTGGTGGTGGGTGATGAGCACGGAGAAGGCTGTGCGTGTGGGGGGGCAGGGAGTATAAGGGGAATCTCTATTCCTTCCTCTCAACTTTCCTATAAACCTATACCTGCTCTAAAAAGTCTATAAAAATACAGAGAAATAAATCCAATGAAATTTAATTGAAAACTGTGAAGGTGTTGAGAGAAATCCTCTCCAAATTGATCTATAGAACCAGTTCAATTTTAATATAAATTTCAGTAGAATTTTACTTTGTTTTTAAAATAAATTTTATTTTATAATTTATTTGGAAAACTTAAGGACTGAATCAATCTTGAGTGAGAACATTTGTCAAGAGTAATTCTGAAGCTTTAGCGAACAAGGCAGTGTAAGATTTGTATAAGCCAGACAAAGTGACTGATGGAACAGAAAAGAGAGGCCTCGGCTCATGGTGAGGACACTGCCATCCAGTGAGGACAGGATGCATGTGTGTGTGTGTGTGTGTGTGTGTGTGTGTTTCATAAACTCTGCTGAGTCAATTGGATACTCACATTTAAAAACAAATCCTGGCGCTACCTCATGCCAGGTACAAAAATCAAATTGGGTAGATAGCTAAATTAGCAAACCTTCCAATAAGAGAATAACTGCATGATCATGGACATGAAAAAAATTTTCTCAACTCCAGTACAAAAAGCACTAAGCCCACAGGAAAAGATCGATGAATAGGACTTCATTAAAACTGAGAACTTCTGTTCATCAAAGACACTATGAAGAGAGTGGAAAAGTAAGCCACAGTTGGAAAAGATACTTGTAAATCATAAGTCTGATAAGACCCATCTCTTGAATGTTTAAAGTTTTTTACATAAATCATTAATAACCCAATAGAAGAAAATGGGCGGAAGTCTTGACCAAGCACTTCACGACAGAGGCGGCACAGTTTGCCGGTAAATGTGAGCAGGAGTGCTGAGTAAAGCCACAAGGAGACAGGACTCCACGCACACCGAGTGGCCAACAATGAACAGACTAATCATCCCAAGCGCTGGAGAGGAGGCGGGCCGCTGCCACTGCCATCCACCCACCGGCAGCGTGTGAACTGGTACAATCACTTTGGAGAATTTTTTAGCAGAACTCCCTACAGCTGAGCATTGCATATCATGACTCAGTAATTCCACATCCAACTGAAACACATCTGTAGGTGCCCTGGAGAACTGCATACAACTGCTTATAGCTGTCTTTAATAGCCAGAGACCAGAACAAGCCACATTTTCAGCAACAGTGGAATGGGTAAAGATGTTGTGGTGTACTTAGCAGTGAGGTTGAACAGGAACACAACACACAGTGACACAGAACTGAAATCTTCATGGTCAGTGAAAGAAACCAGGCAACCAAAAAGTACACTGGACAGTTCTATCTTCATGAAGTTCAAGAACAGACCAAGCTCATCAGTGAAGACAGAAGTCAAGGTGTAGTTATTTGGAGAATGGGACCGGAAGCAGGCACAGGGGGCTGCTTAAAATTGGTAATGTCCTATTTGTGACCTGGCTAGTGATTCCATGGGTTTGGACCTTTTGCAAAAATCCGTCAAGCTCTCCTGCTTCTCATTTGCACGCTTTTCTTGTTTTACTTCCATCATTTACTTAAAAGAACATACTTGGGTTTGCAAAGTGGAAAACAACCACAAAATTCTCATTACATCCCAAAGAGTATTTTATAGGATATTCAAAACCATTAGAAACCAAGATATCCTTACTCTGAGCCAAAAAAAAAAAAACAAATTAATCCAAAAGTAAGTGGGTTCACAAATGACCTACTCATAGACAGTCCACACCGAGTGTCCCCATCTCGTCCAACCTTCCTTTCAGCAGGTTGCCTGCTCACCTGTCAGCCCATTGAACACTAGGAGTTTGGTCACTGAGCCCTGACTCTGGGCCTCTCAGCCCTTAGACTGGTTCCCAGCTGTTCACCCAGCGCCTTGACCAGAGACAAGGCAGGCTGGGCACTGTCAGCCTTCCCTTGTTGGTACACAGCTCATCGATGACCTGTGTTGTCATCCCTTGCCTATTCCCCGTGGCATATAGAATTGGGTACAGAATTCTATGGGCCCTTCTTCTCCCTCTTTCTGAAATATCTAGAGAATTTTTGCTGAGGTACCAAAGATGCTAGGAGCCTCTACTGAGCAACTTGGCCTTTTTAATGAGAAAGGGGCTCCAATTTGGAAGGTGTCTCTGGTGAGAGGAAGGGCCCTTAAACCCAGAAACCCAGATATATCCCATTGTGTAACCACCGACCAGCCGGTGAGAAGTGTTGGTATAACCAGCTGGACATTTTCAGAAATGATTTCTGTGCGGGCATCACGATGGAGTTGCTCCCTCCCGAGTAGTTGTTGAAGTTATGTGAGGTGGGTGGGGCCTCGGAGAACACCCAGCATAGGCCCGGGTTGCCAAGAAGGACACCCAGGCCTGGGAGGGAAATGATTTGCAACTTGAGCTGTAGGAGCACAGAGAAACCTGGCCGTGAAGCCACACCGGGGGTTTGAGGACAGAGCAAGGCTTGTTGATCCAGAGTTAGCTGTCACCTCCTCCCGTTGGTGCCTTCACTTTGCTTCCTACTATCAAAGTCAGGTTCCACCATCTCCCGAGGAGGGGGAGGGGCCATCTGTACTGCCTGATGGAGCCCATGGCCCCAGCCCCACCTGGGGTGGGCAGAGGAGAGAGGCAGCTGTGTGGAAGGGCCCATCCAGAAAAACGCCCATCCTTGTGCCTCCTCGCAGAGCATGTAGGGAGGAGTAAGGACATTGGCCTCTAAAAGTGCATGGTTCAAGGCCCACCTGCACGTCTTAACTTCTCTGGACCCCAGTTTCCCTTCCCCTGAAGCAGGGATGGTGGTTATGGCCACCGTGTGGGGCTACTGGGAACAGCAAATAACAAGTGAAGGGCTCAGAACAATACCCAGGTCACCAGCACTGCGAGTGGTGAGGGTAGGTGACCACTCAAAAAGGCAGTGCCAGTCTCCCAATTCCTTAGGTGAGGAAAGGAGGCAGAGGCAGCTCTTGGTACTTGCCCATGAAGCAGAGCCTGTCAATTGCCCAAGATAATTACCTGGCGGCTGGGAAGGACCACCTCGGTGGGCAGAGAAAGGAAAGGAGAATCTTAGAAGTGCAGCCCGGATTGGGCGTGAGAGAGATGCTAAAGGAAGACCAATGTCACCCCCTTGACTGGTCAGCCTCTAATGACAATTTTGCACAGCACCTGGCCGGGGCAGGGGTTGGACGACAGCCTTTCTGTGAAGTGGGCAGGGGCAGCCTGAGGTGCTCTAACAGCTGGGTAGCCTTTCTCTGGAAACCATTCCTGCTGGTGAGAGGCCCACTGCTAGAGAGCCATTTCTTTGGCTTAAACGTGGATCTCTGTTAAAAGGCAGAGTCCATGCTCACAGAGAAAAAGAGTAATTCTCCTCAATTTCTAACTCTGAGTTGCATGTAAGCGGGTTTTAAAGAAGCTGGGGGAGAGAGCTTTAAGGTTACCTCGCATCTGAAAGAAAACGGCAATGAGAACACAGCTATAGAGACCACTTGGCTTCCTGGGCCGGCCCCACTTGAGACGTGCTGTGCTAAGCGGCCCCTCACTTTCCGCAATGCCTCCTCTCTGTCTCCTAGGAATCGCTAGCATTCCTGCGACTCACTCTACAGGTGGGGAAACAGAGGCCACTCCTATTTCAGGGAGCAGAGCAACCAATGCTAGCAGATGGGAGCTCCTGGGCCCAGAGGGGACCAGGGAGGGAAGGGAAGAGCCCCTGAAGCCCAGGCCGGTGGATGTGAGGACGGTCTGTCCTCCTGGAGAGCTGGGATGGGGAGAGGCGCATTCCGGTGGGCAACATGAAATCTCGTTAATAGCTCTGGGACCCATGTAGTGAACGGGGGCTCCTGCCTCAGAGCCTTGCCTTTGCCTCTCCCTCCGCCCGGAGTGCTCGGCCGGACGCCATGGACATTTCAGCTCTCAGCAGTCACTCCTCAGAGAGACCTCCAGCACCACACGGTCGCCCTCTGTCTTGCACCCTAATTTTCATCAGTGCTTCCAGAAGGTTCTGTCTGCAGTCTGTCCCCATCACTAGCAGGCCAGTTCTTCTTTGTCTCGATGTCACAGTATCCTAGCACCTGAAACAGTACCTGGTGTGGGACAGGTGTTCAGCAGATGACTGAGGAATGAGTGGATGGGTGGATGGGTGGATGGGTGGGTGGGTGGGTAGATGTATGTATGTATGTATGTATGTATGTATGTATGTATGTATAGATGATGAGTAAAGTGAGCCCTTTCTCCTGTCACACCTCACACTGACACTGTGGGAGGTGTTGGAGGGGCATACACTGCCGAATCCCAACCAGTCTGTCCTTACGTGTTCTACAAAGGCTCCCGTGGGACCTAAAGTAGTTAAAAGACAAGACGTGGCAAAGAAACTCATTTGTGTGGCCGAGAAGCTATTCAGGGATGGCGTTATGCTTCGTTATAATGCAGTGGCATTTCAAGTTTGTGATTCGTGTTCATCTGCAACATTTCTGCTTTTGCTTCCAAGGCTTGGTGTAATTTTAAAAAACGAAATAAAAAACTAAAGGAATGAGAGCAGCTCCTAGCCTCTCACAATAAAGACGGCACCGAAGGCAGTAGTTTCCGGAGCTCTTGCCATGTGCTGAGCGCCATCCCAGGAACCTGACAGGCATTATCTCACACAATCCTCACAACAGCCTCACACAGAGGAGAGGAAACCAAGGCCTCAACCAGCTGCTGTCCCGCCCTCACAGCCTCCTTTCCTTCCAGTCCTGGGGGTGGGGGTGGAGTGGGGGGCTCAGGACAAGCAGTCAGACTCACTCAGGAGGCCCCAGGCAACCCTTTGGCAATGTGACAGGTCACCTCCATTTGCTCTTTACAACACGGGAGGGTCATCCTGCAAAATGTGGGTCAAGGGGCCTCCCACTGTTGGAAAGTCTGTCTTGTTCCCTGGCAGCTTGGGAACGAGTGTGGGTCCAGTTCTGGCTTGGTGTGCTCAGTACACCGGAGGCAAAGAGGCCGCGCTACCATGCTCCCACACCCCTCCCCCAGGAATGCCTGCACAGGCCCCTTCCCACATCTGCCAGGGGCTGTGTGAGATGTTCTCACACCAGAAAAACAATGGCCAACCCGGTGCAACCCCAATGCATGGAAGACCTATTTGAGAACGGTCCTCAGGTCGAAGTTCTCGGCCTCCTGCTTTTAGTTTCTGTGGCCTTATGGAAGTCTCATGCCATAAACCCAGGGCTTTCTCTTGTTTTATGTATCTTTGAGAGTCCGCTAATGCCAGACTCTATAGGGGGCATGAATAACATACCAATGACTCAGACAAGGAGGGGATGCAGTTGTGGGGGTGTGGGGAGCCCTGGGGGGAGGGGGCAGGAGAAGACCCCCAGGCTGGGGTAGGAAGGGTAAAGGAGCCGACAGCCCGCTCGCCTGGGCTGAGGAGCCCCCAGAAGCCTGGCCAGACATCCTCTCCGGTGTGTGTCAGGGTGTTTCCAGAGAGATCAGATGTGAATCAGTGACAGGGAAGCATGTGGCCTCCCCGTGTGTGGGGACATCACCTCGCCAACCCCAACTAGAACAAGGCAGCCAAAGAATGGGTCTGCTTGGTGCTGCAGCCACGACAGCCATCCTCTGCCGCCCCGACGTGGCCCCTGGTTCCGGGCCTTTCAAACTGAGGCGGACATGATGCCATCAGGCCTCTGACTCTGAGTTCTGTGGACAAGGCGGGACTTCAGCACCCACTTCCTGAGCCTCCAGCCAGCAGGCAGCAGGTCAGGGGCCTTCTCAGCCTCTGTGAGCCAATTCCTAGAATACAGCACCGCACATGCTCCGATCTGTGCCTGTCCAGTGGAGCAAAGTGAGCCCCAGCGTCAGGCAGAGGGGCCAGAGCAAGCGAGGTGCCGGCCTCGGCAGGGATCTGAAGGAAATTCAAGGGCAGGGACCAAAGGAATAAGGGCAGCAGCTGTCCCGAAAGAGGCAGTCCTCATCCCACATGCTGTTCCTGATCTGGGGCACAAGTGTCCCTGGGAAGGCAGGCAAGCCAAGATGGAGGGTGGGCCAGTCCTCCATCCATCCTGTGTGTAAACACCACTCCTGGGGGGTGACAGTAGACAGGGGACTCATGCTGGGTGGCCTCTTTCCCCTTTCAGATCTCGTGAGCCACCCCTGGGGGCCTGGGTGAAGAGAGCCCGTGCTTAGCAAATGTGTGTGCATAAACCTCTGCACCCGTGTTTATTTTTAAGGCCCTTTCAGACTCTGGCCTATCGGTGGCCAGACACCGAGCCTGCCCTTGGGCGTCGCTGACAGTGACCAATGGACCGGTGCTGCGGCAGAGACTTGGGCCGCAGACAATGGAGGCTTTGATGCCAAGCCTGGAATTACAGGAAGCCTCTTCACCCAACTCATGCTCTTACCCAACAAGCCAGTGCGGCACGTAATGTCTGGAGGTCAAACGCCTTGATGTCTGTTCCCTCTTGTGCTTGATTGAGCCCGTGGAGGCCACAGCCTCAGGCTGTCAACTTTGCACTTTATCTGAAGCGCTTTTCTGGCGGCTATGTGAGTGGCTTCAATGCCACACCTACACTGACTTCAAAATCACCCCATCTTCCTTGGGGTGTGCAATGCGGGGGAAAGGGTGGCTTCAATGTCCAGACACAAGTTAACATTTAAGGGGCAGCTCCAGCCATCACTGCTGCACATGATGGGCTCAGGGGAGCAGCCTTCCCCAGGCCTGCAGCCGGCGTGGGACAGGCAGAGCAGTGTCCTGCCTGCCCCTGCATGTTTCCCTTTTGTTTACTGTTCCGTTCAGAAGTCTGGGGAGACAGTGATGGCTCCAAACCCTCTGTTCTTGGGGGTGACAAACTGTCCCCATCCACTGCCCACCGCACCTCAACCTGCTGCGTGCAGACCCATGCGGTGGAATAGGAACCTTCAGGGGACTGTGCCCACTGACTGATTCAACAACCTCTGAGTCCTCTCTTGCTCACTTCTCCCCGTGACAGCGTGGGAACGGGAGCTGCCAGGAGGGGAGAAGCTTGGCCCCCTGGCTGAGAGCTCTGCCGGCATCCTCTTCCAGGCAAATGTTTTCACTCTCTTTGGAAAGCTTCCACTTCAGGGGGAGGAGGGGACCAAGGGCTGCTCTGGATGGTGCCATGATCCCAAAGCCAGAGCCTGCGAGGGTGCAGACCCCAAACCCAATCTGGAGAGAGGCCTGTTGGGGGGTGTGAATGAGGGGAGGGGAAGGACGGGGAGTCAGGGCACAGCCCACCTGGATGGCCTCCCATGGTCACCCAGTTTGCGCTCTTGCCCTTGGCTCACTGGCCACACGGGGATGCGCTGAGCATCATAGATGGCAGTGGGAAGGAGGCAGACAAGGGGGCCAGTGAGAGCACCAGTAACGGGCATTAGTGCGGCTCCAACTTCTTGGTAAGAAAGGAAAACACAGAGGCAGCAGCTCCTATGGCCACTATGAGAAAATATGCCAATTCTTCAGGGAACTTCTTTTTTCCTGGCAACAATTCTTGGAAGAATTTACGTGACAGACACTCCAGGAGGACATCCTTGTGTTGGAAAGGAGGCTACCTGGCCTGCGGGGCCTTGGAAACTCCAGTCATGCCCTCAGAAAAGGGCCAGGCCAGGCTGCCATGTGGTCCAGGGCCCGGGAGGAGGGTGCTGTGGGTGATCAGAGGATGCCCTGTGTAGGAGGAAGGGGGCTGGGGAGGTGCCCACAGACTCGAAGTGGAGGTCAGAGCTACGACAGACCACGTACCTGTCACTTCACCATTTACACTGTTTGCCTCATCCAAGGGGCCTATGCCTGTCCTTTGGGACAACCACCAACGGGAGCCAGGAAGACAGGGCTCGCTCCTTAGCCTGGGCCAGCTGAAAGGGGGGCGTTGTCACTGTCCGATTAAGTGGTCAGCATTGCATCAAAGCCGAGAAAGCAGCCCTGGGCCTCTGGGAGAAACGGAGCCTGGGGAGCTGGTGCGGTTTGAGGGACACAGCTCAGGCTTCCGGAGGCTCTGGGTCCTAGAGCAGGTCCAGGCTGTGTCAACCAATGGTGGTTGCTGTCAATTCAAATGCCAATAGGAATCCCCAATTTGGGGTGTGGTGACAACGGAAACTTTATTCAGTGCCAGCAGCTCCGCAGTCACACAGTGTGGCTGTGAAAATCACTGTTGTGGGACATCTCCACAAGCCAGGAGGCTGCAGCTTCACTCAACAATACCTTCTCCAGGATGGTGTTTCCGCTTCAGTCACCGAAAGGCAGTCTACAGTCCTCATGGAAGGTAAGGTGCATGTCCTTGAGCGGAGGGGAGCTGGCTTCTGTAGACTGAAGCACCTGTCCCTGGTCCCTGATTGGCCAGAATGCAGCCACAGGGATTGGTCAGAATAGAGCTGCTCCAGTTGGTCAGAGCTATGCAGCTTGTTGGGGAGAGCTTCAGTGCTGCTAGGCT
>PVJC01024642.1:0-25399 GCA_004026665.1 Murina feae | reverse complement strand
AACATAATGCTAAGTGAAATAAGCCAGTCAATGAAAGAAAAATACCACATGTCCTCACTCATCTATGGATAATAATAACCATTATAAACTGGTGAACAAAAATAGATTCAGAGGCAGAGCAACATCAAACAGACTGTCAAATTACAGCAACAAGGACAGAGACGTTGGGGCGGGGGCGGGGTAACAGATCAGACATGGGTCTTTTATGCATGCATTTAAGCATAACCAATGGACACAAAACACTGGGGAGTAGGGGAGGCGGGGAGAAGGGCAGGGGGAAAAAGAGATATATGTACTAATCTTTGTAAAGCTTTATGTAATAATAATTTTTAAAAAATTAAAAAAAAAGAAGAAAAAAAAATAAAAACAGGGCAAAGAACCTGAATATCTCTTAGAGGACATATGTCTCTTAGAGGACATATGAATGGCCAATAGACATATGAAAACATGCTCAATGTCACAAATCATTAGAGAGATGCAAATAAAACTATAATGAGGTATCCTTCACACTTGCCAGAATGGCTACCATTTAACAAGTGTTTGTGAGGATGTGGAGAAAAGGGAATGCTATCACACTGCTGGTGGGAATGCAGACTGGTGCAGCCACTATGGAAAACAGTATGGAGTTTCCTCAAAAATTAAAAGTGAAACTGCCTTTTGACCCAGTGATTCCACTTCTGGGAATATATCATAAGAATCCAAAAACACCAATCAGAAAGAACATATGCATTCCTATGTTCAGAACAGCGTTATTTACAACAGGTAAGATCTGGAAACAGCCCAAATGCCCATCAGTAGATGAATGGATAAAAAAAGCTGTGACATTTAAATAATGGAATACTAGGCAGCAGTAAAAAAGAAAGATCTCTTATGCTTTGTGACAGCATGGATGGACCTGGAGATTATTATACTAAGCAAAATAAGTCAGTCAGAGAAAGACAAATATCGATGATCTCACTTATATGTGGAATCTAAAGAACAAAATAAACTGACAAACAAAATAGGTCCAGAGAGGCATGAATGCATGGAATAGACTGACAGATCTCATGGAGGAGGGATTGGGGGGGGGGGGGAGGACGGGAAGAGATTAACCAAAGACACATCCTCCTATATAATAAAAGGCTAATATGCAACCTGTGCCCTCGGGAGTTCGACCAACCAGGAGTTTGCTCACTACGACATGCGCTGACCACCAGGGGGCGGCATGGAATGAAGGCAGGCCCCGGCTGGCCCTGATTGCTGGCCAGGCCTAGTGACCCTGCTCGTGCACAAATTTCATGCACTGGGCCTCTAGTGTGTGTGTGTGTGTGTGTGTGTGTGTGTGTGTGCATAGCCCATGAACAGAGACAATAGTGTGGTGAAGCATGGGTGAGGCATGAGGGGGAGGGGGGCAAGAGCCGGAGAAAGGAGGACATCTGTAATAATGTCAACAATAAAAAATATTAAAAATGCTGCCTCATAAAAAACAAAGCAAAAATACTGACTTCTTAAGTCACAATAATAGTTAAGTATTTCCTTCCATATTGATTTCCACTGTTATTAAAGACTAATTTTGTGAAATAATTCACAAACCAAATTTTCAAAATATTATAGTTTATAGCAAAATTTTATTCTCCAAATTAATCAAGAGATAATATTCTCATAATTTAGGTATCAAAATAATTTAGCGATATATTTGCAAAGTCACACTTTACTTACATAAAAGCCTTTCATTGGGTAAACTGTATGTTATGTATATTTACACTTCCATCAGTTTTCTTAGATACTTTCAAACCCATTTTTCACATTTCCTTCAGAACCTCATCTAAAGAAAGCCTCCCCAGAAAGCTACAAGGACAGGGGATAAAGGGGATACACATAGCTTCAACCACAGGAATGCAGGATAGGAATAGGCTGATAAAGGCAAAGAAAAGGCAAAGGAAAGGCAAAAAGGCATACCTTAGCCTTTGGGAAAAATAGAGTAGACTTTTTCCTCCTGCTTCTCTAGCCTCCCTGGACAATGACATCACAGCACTACAAGCTTCTGGTTTGAAATGTTGGGTCCCTTAGGTTTCTGTGTCTTTCTGAAGTGTTTAAGGCAGAGATTTTCAACACAAGTGGCATCGTCATCTGGAAGTTATATTCTGGATTTGTGGGGGTCATTTTTCTGAATTATCTCAGTAATTCAGAAGACCTTATTGGCATTTGGGAGACAACATATAGGACAGGCCTGTACAACAACGAACTGTTCTGAATCCACAACTGCTGTCCTGTTCTACTTTCAAATATATCACTGGACATTCATGTGGGCCAAAAAGTCCGTTTATAACCATCTGAGCCTAGATCTGAACACTGTGTTATATAGACATGATTATATTATAGTTTTAATAGATATCAAATTTTCCACAACACAACTACAACATAAATTAAAGGAATTTGAGGTGGAGGTGTGTTTTGTTTTGTTTGGAATTTTACTAACAGATGTTCATTTCAAAAAATCATGTCACTGCTGCAATGCTACTTCACACTCTTAGTGATTTTCCATGTAAGTGGGAAAATCTAACTACGTTATGTCTTCTTATGTACATATTGATGCACACACCTACCAAAATACATTTTACTTACTGCAAATTGCTTTCCTTTACGATTTTGCTAGACATTATATCAAATTTTAAATTGTGGGTAAACAGGCTATAAGAATGACTTCCATTTCCCGATAGTAAATGGGACACAGGATCAGGCAGTTAAGAAGATGGTTGCACCAGGCAAGTGATATGCAGTAGACAATGTAAATACTGGATTTTGACAATTACCAAAAACCCACTCCCTCACATACGATTCCTCAGTATCCACTTGCAAGGATTAAACACACATTTCCTGCAAAACCTGTTAGCAAACTAATACTAACCTTCACAATTTTTCTAGATTTTTTAGTCTAGCTACCAGGGGTAGCTTAGCTCCATCCACTACTAGCCCTGTTACCTTCTGTGAAACCTTGGATAAATTATGTCACTTTGACTTAAATTCTCAACTTATAAAGCATGAGAAGTTAAAATCTGCCTTTCTTCTTTCAAGGGGGATTCTATGAAGAAAAAATATAAACACCATGGAAAGTGTCTGTAAACTATTTAAATGTAAAAGATTGATGTTTATTTACTGTGAGCTAATGTTACCAATTTTAATATTACCACTTTAACATACACAAAATAAACAGCAGTACAAATTCACAAAGGTTAACAGATGATGATGTTGTTTATTTAAATCCTCACCCGAGTACATGTTTTTATTGACATCAGAGAGAGTGAAAGGGAGAGAGAAACACTGATGTGAGACCCAATGGTGGGTTGCCTCCTGTACACACCCCAAATGGAGATCAAACCTGCAACTTGGTATGTGCCCTGACTGGGAATTGAACCCGCCACCTTTTGGTGCATATGACAATGCTCCTCCACCAACTGAGCCACCTGGCCAGGGCAACAGATGCTTTTAAATGGGATAAGTCAAATTAAGTTTTCTCAGACTCCTGATTTCCACCTTTAGTATATCTATCTATATAAATATTCTGTGAATATATTTATACACATAAACCCCAACACACAATAACAACAAAACAGAAAAAAAACCCACAGTATCAGTAGAAAATGTATTATCTGCTTAGAGAAACATGAAATTTGACTTAAGAATATACTAAACGGCTAACAGTTTAAAGAGATACAGTTAAAATCTTAGTGAATCCGCACGGAAAAATGCAGAAATATTCATATAGTGCTGACTTTCTCCCAAATGCCATTCCAGTGGAATACTGAGAGTTCTGTGTTTCTATGAGTATCTTCCCGCTTGTCTAACCAGAAATCCCCTCAGCTTCCAAATCATATTCCACCAGACTAGTCTCAATTCCTTTGCTGCCAGGAGATCCAGAAGCGTAACTGATTCAAGTCTTCTTTAATCCTGAAGCATCCTTACAAGAAAAGTCCTCCATGACTCGGGGTAAACTGAATGAGCTTCTCTACTTCTACACCAGTGGTTCTCAACCTTCTGGCCCTTTAAATACAGTTCCTCATGTTGTGACCCAACCATAAAATTATTTTCGTTGCTACTTCATAACTGTAATGTTGCTACTGTTATGAATCGTAATGTACATATCTGATATGCAGGATGGTCTTAGGCGAGCCCTGTGAAAGGGTCATTCGACCGCCAAAGGGGTCGCGACCCACAGGTTGAGAACCGCTGTCCTAGAGCCTCCCACACCTGTGACTCCTCTGGTGCCAGGAGGACCTGCTGGTCTTCCCACCTCTCTGTGCCCAAAGCCTGAGCAGTACCTGGCGGAGCAGAGGCCCGAGTAAATACTTGTGCCATGAAATCAACACACTCTGGGGAACAAACAGAGCAAGCTCCTTGCCCCACTTATTTTATTGCTGAATTTTTTTTAATTTTTAAACTTTATTTTAAAATTTTGGTTACAGTTTAATTTTTGTGTTCTTAACAAGGCTATGTTTAATCTCAGGATTAAAAAAAATTAAGATTCTATAAAATTCAACAACAATGGAATAGCAAGGTAAAGGCTAACAGCCCCATTCTCTGTGGTATAATAGCTTTCCAGTTTAACACCTACCTTCAAAACAAAACTAATTTATATAGTGTCTAAATGAAATAATGTATAACCACCCTCTGTTCCGTTTATTCTAATTTTCATACACAAAGCCGGAGGATGGCTCAGGGTGTCCCAGCTTGCCTCCATGCCCACGTCCATTCAACCACCCGTCTCATTTTCTTCACAGTGACCAGTGCTAGCCAAAGGTATATCCTATATAATAAAAGGCTAATATGCAAATCAACTGAACAGTACAGATGCTTAATACAGGATCTGCCTCCTGGTGGTCAGTGCATTTCCACAGGGGGAGCTTTGCTCAGCCACAAGCTGGCTCAAGGCTGGTGAGTGCAGTGGCGGTGGTGGGAGCCTCTCCCACCTTCGCAGCAGCACTAAGGACCCTAAGCTGGCAGGTGGACATCCCCCGAGGGGTCCTGGACTACAAGAGGGTGCAGGCTGGGCTGAGGGCTCCCCCTCCATCTGAGTGCACAAATGTTGTGCACCGGGCCTCTAGTAATCTAATAAAAGAGTAATATGCAAATTAATTATCGCTCCAAGACACCTAAGCCACGCCCACCAGCCAACCATGCCTCGAGCCAATCAGAGAGGCTGTATGCAAATTAACCCAGCCAAGATGGAGGCCAGCAGCCACGGAGCTAGAGTAAACAGGCTTCTGTTGCAACTGCCTGATTAGGCCGGTGGACCTCTGCTCAAGCAACAATGTTCCAATTATAGAAGCCACGGAGCTGAAGCAAACAAGAGGCTTCCATTCCCTGCCTAGGCCTCCGCTCAAGGTAATAAAGTTTCAATTATAGAAGATAAATAAACCCCAGAAATCTGATTCCAGCCAGCCTTGCTGGGACCTTGGGTCAATGAGAGCTGAGGGCAGCCTGCAAACAGCCATCAGCCCCTCACCAGGCACACCAGCAGGTGGACATCCCCCGAGGTGTCCCAGACTGCGAGAGGGCACAGGCCACGCTGAGGGACCCCCTCCCCCAGTGTACAAATTTTTGTGCACCGGGCCCCTAGTCTAGTATATTATCCTTATTTTCCTCCCACACTAGACTGCAAGTTCTGTGAGGCAGGGTCCTTCCTTGTCTGTCTACTTCACTATTGTATCTCCAGGGCCTAGAGTACCACTTGATATAAAATATTAGGTTCAACAAATGCTGAATGAATAGTGCTAATGGAAAACTAATATAACAGGTGTTGTTCACTCTGACACCTAAAGATTATGCAGACGAATGCAAGTGATATCTATACAAGTACAAAATCTGTGATAACTCATACATTAAAACACAGTACTGACTAGAAACATAAAATGAAATTAAAAGCAGAACAGCTTGACTAGCCTTTGACTTTTTGTTCAAGGAGCAAAAAGCAATCCCATTTATGCACCATAATTATGAAAATGTAACCCAGATGTTAGTGTCCAACAAAAATAATTAGTGCAGAAAGCAATGAAACATTTCTATTAAAATATGGAAAAGGGGATTTCAAGGACATCCATGTTTTCATTTTTAAAAATCAAGGTGAAAAACTGACCTACAATGAAATGCACAACTCAGTAAGTTTTGACAAACATATACACCTGTGTAACCAACACTCCAGTCAAAATATAAAACATTTTCGACACTCTGGAAAGGTTCTATGAGCCCCATACAGCCAATTCCCACTATGCCATAGGAAACCACTGTTAGGGTTTCTACCACGATAGTTTAATTTTACCTGTCTTTCATTTTCATATAAATGTCAGATTCATTCTTGCTACTGAGAGGATCAATAACCTGTTCTTTTTAAAATTATTATTCCATTGTATGAGTAAACCACAATCTGCTTATCTATTCTTCTGTTGATGGAGACTTGGGTTGTTTCTAGTGTGGGTTATTTTGAATAAAGCCTCTGTAAATACATACACACACATACACACACTCACCTTTTTACGATCATATGCATTTCTCTTGAGTAAATGACTACAGTGGGATTGCTGGGTCCCAGGTAGGTGAATGTTTAAATTTATAAAAACCCATAATTTTCCCAAGTGTTTGTACCATTTTATATTCTCATAGGCAACATAAGGTATAACTTATTTCAGCCATTCTAGTGTGTCTTAATGCCATCTCATTGTGGTTTTAATTTTCATCTCCTTTGTAACTAAAAATACTGAGCACCATCCCATGTGATTATTGGCCATTCTTATGTTTTCTTTATTGAACTGGTAAGTCTTTTGCTCAGTTTGATTAGGAGCTTTTTATTATTGAGTTTTACCAACTTCTTTTATATATATTCTGAGTCAAAAGTAGGTTCACAGTTGTTCATATGGAAAATAATACAACAATTAATAAGCAATAATAAAGAATAAACTCTGTGTTTCACACACTCACAACGATAAACCTACTCTTGCTCCATCCTGTCTGGAATAGAAAAAAAAATCCCAGTTATTAAAAACACACTCATGCCATACACAAAAATAAACTATAGGTGGACTAAAACCTTGGGTCTGAAACTCAAGATTTTAATATTTATAAAAAAAATAAAGACATTAAAAAAATTGGGGATAGATGGATTCCTTTAGGCAGAAGCATAAGTGTAAAGGACAAATCTTAGACTACTGCAAAATTAAGAAATTCTGCTCAAAGTCACCAAAACAAAATAAAAAGAAATGTTTAAGACTGTGAAAAAAAATTTTCAGTGCATATTACCAACAGAAGATTAGGAATCACAAAATTTAAAAATAAAGAAATCTTGGTTATTATAAATAACACAGCAATGAGCATAAGGGTGCATACATTCTTTCACGTTACTGTTTCAGGTTTCTGCAAATATATTCCCAGAAGTGGAATCACTGGGTCATAAAGCAGTTCCATTTTTAATTTTTTGAGGAAACTCCATATTGTTTTCCATAGTGGCTGCACCAATCTGCATTCCCACTACCAATGAATTAGTGTTTCCTTTTCTCCACATCTTTGCCAACACTTGTTGTTTGCTGATTTATTGATAACAGCCATTCTCATAGGTTGAGGTGATGCCTCCTTGTGGTTTTAATTTGCATTTCTCTGATGGTTAGTGACATTGAGCATCATTTCATATGTCTATTGCCATCTGTATGTTCTCTTTGGAGAAGTATCCATTCGGGTCCTTTGCCAATTTCTTAATTAGGTTGTTTGGGTTTTCTGGTGTTAAGTTTTATAAACTCCTTATAAATTTTGGATAAGATGTACTGGCAAATATGTTCTCCCATTTCATTTTGTTGATGCTTTCCTTTGTTAAATAACTTATCTATCACCTCTATTTAGCTACCATTGTGAGAGGGGGAGGGGGAGGGGGAGGGAGAGGATTTAAGATCTATCCTCTTAGGAAATTTCAAGTATATAATACAGTATTGGTAACTTTCATCTCTATGCTATATATCAGATCTCCAGAACTCATTCATCTGCATTAGCTTTGTATCCTTTTTTTAAAAAAGATTTTTTTCTTGATTTTTCTGGAGAGAGTAAGGGAGAGGGAGAGAGAGAAACACCTATGTGATAGTGAAACACCTATCAGCTGTCTTCTGCACACCCCTTACCAGGGATAGAGCCTGTAACCCAGGCATGTGCCCTGACTGGGATTCAAACCAGGAACCTTTCGGTGCACAGACAACACCCAAACTGGGCCCTACTGGCCAGGGTAAACAATGTACCCTTTTAATGACAAATGTGTTGCTAAAATATTTTTTTACAAAATATCATTTTTACAAATGAATGTTAAAATTCAAATACTGAAATACTTTGGATTACTTTTAAAGAAATTATGAGGAAATTATTTTAAGGAATTAGCATGAATCAAAAGTCCTATTACTATTTAGTTGTTAACTTATGAATGACAGTCAAATAGGAAATCAAAGCCGTGGCCGGGTAGCTCTCAGTAGGCGAGAGCATCATTCCAATATGCCAGGGTTACAGGTTTGATCCCTCCCCACAACCTCTCTCTTTAAAATCAATACATAAAAATAAAGACCTATGAATAACTCCATAAAAACAGTTATTCAAAAGGACTGTCTTTTTTCCTTCTAAAACTCTAGTAAGCTAGCAATTTATAGTGGAGCAAGTACAGAATTATGGGTTTTTGGAATAAAACCACATTCGAATGTAAAACCTAAGTATAAATTTGTCCTACCCTGAGCTTACTTTCATAAATATTATAACATGAGAAAATGGCAACAAGCTGTCAATTTAATCCGAGTAATTTTTTCCAATTAATTTCTATATCAGACACATATCAATGCTTTTACTATAAACACCTGCCTCATTTAAATAAAGTGACAGTTTTCAATATTCCTACCTACTATTTCCCAAGGTGCTTTAACATAATTTGTTAAAACTTAAATCATAAACTTGGAGGTTTTGCACACACAAGTTTATTCTATCAGTTAAACATTGATTCTCAAGATAGGGGATGTTGTGCAAACGAAGCAAAACTTTACCCCACTGCTTTAAAGAAAAAAAGTCAGACTATTTGCCTTGCATTTCAAGCGCAATTAAAGGAGGACTTGAGATGTGAAGGAGCATGGTTGTTGTTTTTGAAGTTACTATTACCACAACTGCCTTGACAGCAACCTCTTGTTTCTTAATTTCCAGTCAAACTTCATTTTAAAATTGTCATGTTCTCACTGACATTTAAAACTTACTCTTTCTTTTCTTTTTCCTTTTTTCTCCCTTCCTCTCTTCTTTCCTTATGAAACTCGTAACAATGAGCATATGCCAGACAGTGTTAACTCATTCAATTCTTATGGCAACCCTCTGAGGTAGGTACTATCATTATTCCCATTTCCTAGATGAGGAAATTGAGGCATAAATGGTAAAGTAACTTGCTCAAGATTCCACGTTATAAACGGCAGAGTCAGGACTCAAACCCAGAGTCTATGCCAAAGTGAAGTCATTTTTTTTTAAGTACCCACTGTTTCTATTTTTTTCTTTCATCACTTTTTTTTTTTAGATAAAGAGGGAGTGTGTGTGTATGGGAGAGGGAGAGGGAGAGGGAGAGGGAGAGGGCGAGAGGGAGGGGGAAGAGGAGGGGGAGGGGGAAAGGAAGAGGGGGAGAGAGAGAGGATAAGGGGGAGGAAGGGAGAGGGAAACATCAATGGGAGAGAAAAACAGTGATCAGCTGCTTCCCACACAGGCCCTAGCAACCTAGGTGTGTGCCTGACAGGGAATCAAACCCTGGACCTTCTGGTAGGCTGTCATTACTCTAAAATTTCAGCAACTAAAAGCAGTATGTTTGTTTGTTTTCCTTAAACAATAGGTTTTAAGAAGTATGAGGCAGAGGAAAGAGGCTTTAACTGATTATGTTCATCAAATTAGTGGACTGTGGCAGGAGTGGGGGAAGACACGTGTGTACAAGAAAGAATTACAACTGAGGCAGAAGATAACACATTCAGTTTAGGACAAATTTATCTTTAGGCGCCTGAAGCACATACAAGGAGAGGTGGTTGGTAAGTGGCAGATGTGTTAGTCTGAATTTTAAAGAAAGGGGAGGGCTGTGCTGGAGTGAGAGGAAAAACGGGAGGGCTCCAAAGAGCGAGTGAGCCTTCAGAGAGTTGGGCAGGGTTCACACAGTAAAGGAGGAAGGCAGCCTGCACTCAAGGCGGTGGAAGCAGGCTCATGGCAACATACAAGTTTTGGATTTGGCACGAGGCTCATATACGCAGAAGCAGTAACATGGGAAATGTAGGTAGGTCACAAGAAGGTGAACTCCTTACCAGCAAGGCAAGCCTGTGTACCTATGTTCTTTGCATTTTGCTAATGAGGGTATATAATCAAAAAAGTTTTTAAAGTATATGAAGTGCTAATGTGAATGGAATAGACAGAAAAATTGTAAATGGGACAGATCGATGCTGGACTAGACTGCACAATTCTAGAAGGAAAAAAGTAGGTAGCTTAGGTTTTGATATGTGGTTCTTTTCAACCATGTTACTGCTGTAAGAATTACTGAAAATGCAGTATACGCACCATGTTAAGGTCGAGGCTCTGAAACTCAGACTGTCGGGTTCAAATCCTGACTCAACCACTTACTTTGGGGAGGGCTGAAGATGTATAAGCAGCTTTTTTAAAATGTCTGGTAGTCAAGCAGCCAAAATGCTAGCAATTATTAAATTTAAAAATATCATTTAACAAACTTTAGCTGAAATGAAACAGCTGAGTCGTGTTTTAATTTAGATAATCTTTTGGAATGATGCTTTTTGGGTCTGAAATATATTTAAACAAATGGAAGTTTTTTCCTCCTTTTTTTTTTTAATCCAAAAAAAATCCCCGCAATATCACTGCCATGAACTATTTTGTCTTGGAACAGCTAATGTAAACTAAACAATGTCAGTCCCTAGCCAAACGGATACAGGAATAACTGTATACAGTATATCTTCTTGGCTCCACTTTTATGTGGAACATGTTTATATTTTGACCTTTTGTCTTTTTTTAAAATCACAGAAACATTTTTAAACAGCAGCAACTGGAACGAATTTTATTTTAGTTTCCAAACATATTAAGCTACACATGGCAGAGGCTATTACTGAAAGATTTATAAATGTTACACCAACTGTGTTTATATATCTGATTTTTTAAGACTGTTTTGTTTTCGTGTAAGCCATGACCTATAAATTTTAGATCAAATTCTTTCCACAAAATAATTACATAATGGAACAGTCTGAGTCACTTTGAAATCTGAAACACAAAACTAGCCCCCCATAAAATAAAGATAACGACTAGGATCGTACTGAGATTTTTCTATAGGGTTGCGGGACTATCCCAACCAAACCTTAATGGTATGGATGAGTGGAAGGACAACAAGAACAGGGCCAAGAACACAATAATTCATCCAACTTAGAAAAATCACTGCACTCTTTTTCTTTTCAATGGTCTCTTCTTACAATACAAAAATAAAGCCTAATATGAGATTTCACTGCAGTGAAAAAAATTAATGAGAAAAAATGTTAATTCTGAAGGCAAAAGTACAAAAGTGCTTCTTTGTAGCCTAGCCCAGTAATTTTTAACCTTTTTCATCTCACGGCACCCCCAAAACTAATTACTAAAATTCTATGGCACACGAAAAATATATATTTTTGGCCGATCTGAAAAAAAAAAAAAGGTATAATTTTGATTTTTTTCACACTAGACGGCTAATGTGTTGGGTGTTGTTATTTTTTTGACAATCTAAGGAAAAAGAGGTCAGTGCCCCTGACTAAATAGTCAGGTGTTGCATGTTTTAAAAATTCTTATGGCACACCGGTGGAAACTCGCTGGCCTAGCCTTTTAAACCTTATTTATCACCTTGATGGAAGGCAGAAATAATTCGAAACATGTAAGTTAACATAAACAGCACTCAAAGTGTAAGTGATAGTTCTATGTACAAGAAACCCAAAACCAACTAAATGTGAATGAGAAACTTCTCTGGCTCCCAGCTGTTCTACCTGTAAAATAGATTACATATACTATCTATGGGACAGTCTCTAACAAAAGGACTGATTCTTAAGAAGTCTAGAGACAGAAAACTTAAGAGAATTGCAATTTTTTCTTCAAAAAAAAAAAAGAGAAGTTGACTCTAAAAAATTTCTGCAGTGAGTCAATGAGTGAATCAGCATAGATAGCATCCCACCTTCCAACTTTCACATATTCCTTCTTCAGGTTTCAGCCCCTTTCTGGTATCATGTGACTCTAGACACTAAAAAAGCAGACCCTGCAGTCAGTTACTCAATCTCCTTAACTGAACTCTTCACTCCCAAAGAGTTTATCAATCCCACCTTCCACCACAGGCCTTCTCAACTGCTACTACTCTCATTAAATTATTTAATGGGCTACAAATAAACTCCTCATTGATCAATGCCAAGGTCTCCTGCTAGTACTGACAGTTTAAAAAGAAATACTTTTGTTTTTTTGACACAATTATGAACAAAGCCTTGAAAGCTGGAAATTTACTGAGATCTATGAAATGAGGTTTGCAATAAAAAATAATCATTAAGTATTTACTCCAGTCCCACCCAGACACAGTCCATTACTTAATGTGCAACTTCAAATGGAAAGCTTGTAACTATTACATTAAGTAATGGCTACACAATTTGATTCTTTTTTAAAAAAATATATTTTATTGATTTTTCAGAGAGGAAGAGAGAGGGACAGAGAGCCAGAAACTTCGATGAGAGAAACATCGATCAGCTGCCTCCTGCACACTCCCCACTGGAGATATGCCCGCAACCAAGGTACATGCCCTTGACCAGAATCGAACCCGGGACCCTTGAGTCCGCAGGCTGACGTTTTATCCACTGAGCCAAACCAGTCAGGGCCACAATTTGATTCTTAAGTAGACACATGCCAGCATCCAATGCTTCAATTCTTGTTTAGGTGTTTTCATTCAATGCCCTGTCTTCAGACAAAGTATAATTCCCTCAAAGAATCCTTGATTCTACTCCTCCCTCTTCCTCCCTCTCTCTCTTCTGGTTCCTCCACCCCTCCCTCTCCTTGCCTTTCTCCCTTTACCTCGCTCCTCCCTTTTTCTAAAGCCTTAAAAGATGGATAAGCGTTTGAGAAAGGGCAGTTTCAAGTCCTTTGATTTTTCTAATATCAACACTAAAGCAATTCAGTTAATACTAATAGCAAAATTAACAATGTTCTTGCCCTGGCCAGTGTCATTCCACACACCAAAAGGTGACGGGTTCGATTCCTGGTCAGTGCACATACCCAGGTTGCGAGTTTGATCCCCGTCAGGGCACATCGAGGAGGCAGCTGATCAATGTTTTTCTCTCACACTGATATTTTTTTTTCTTTTCTCTCTCTCTCTCTCTCTCTCTCACTCGCTCTCTCATCAATTGAAAATGGTCTTAACATCTACTCTGAAAATCACAATTATCATCTACACGTAAAAATATTTTTAAATCTCTAGTATTATTGTTTTATGCTCATAAGTAAAATAATGGCTTCAATATTTTAGCCATTTGTCATGAATGATGTAATCTATTTCAGAAGGTTTTAAAATTGCCACATACATTTCTAACAGCCAAAGACAATTAAGTCTCATTCATACAAAATCCTGCTCTCTTAGCTACAAATTATGAGTTGCAAGGATGTGGGTTTTTTAACTATGCAACATTAAGGCCTAAGCAGAACTGCACATTAAGGCCTAAGCAGAACTGCACATAAACTCATTTCCTACTTCATCTTTCTAAAAAGTGCAAATGCCAGATTAATTTCCACCAAATTGCCATTCTGCAAGAAAAACTTATACTTCTGTAAGATTACATGTTAATGAGATAATTTGTTTAACATGCAACCAATGTTTGCTGTGTGCACTGAAATGTTTGCTATGTGTCTTACAAATATTAATCTATCCTCATAACAACTTTATGAGGCAGGTATTATTATTATGATAACATGCCAATATGCCTAGCACAGCACTTCATACACAAAAGAAAGTGTTGCCTGAATTTAAAGTTAATCCAAAAAAGCTGACTTTCATGAACATTTTTCAAACCAGTTAAATGTATTTAACAGGTTGATAATATAAGATATTTTAACTTTCAGTTAGTTGCTTAAGGCAACTACAACTACTAAAATTTCTTTAGTCATATGTTGCCAGCTACATGTACTAGGAGGCAAGAGCTGATGATTGGTTGCTTTGTCTTTTTTAAAAAATCTTTAATGTTCATATTATTATAGTTGTTCCTCTTTTTCCCTCCATTGCTCCCCTCCTCCCAGTTCCCACTACACCCTCTGCCCCTACCCCCCTCACTGTCCTCATCCATAGGTGTACGATTTTTGTCCAGTCTCTTCCCGCATCCCCAACACTCCTTTCCCACTGAGAATTGTCAGTCCACTCCCTTTCTATGCTCGATTCTATTCTATTCACCAGTTTATTCTGATCATCAGATTTTTTTATTCACTTGATTTTTAGATTCACTTGTTGATAGATATGTATTTGTTGTTCATAATTTTTATCTTTACTTTTTCTTCTTCTTCCTCTTCTCAAATGATACCTTTCAGCATTTCATATAATACCGGTTGGGTGGTGATGAATTCTTTTAGCTTTTTCTTGTCTGTGAAGCTCTTTATCTGACCTTCAATTCTGAATGATAGCTTTGCTGGGTAAAGTAATCTTGGTTGTAGGTTCTTGATATTCATCACTTTGAATATTCCTTGCCACTCACTTCTGGCCTGCAAAGTTTCTGTTGAGAAATCAGCTGACAGATGTATGGGTGTCCCCTTGTAGGTAACTGACTGCTTTTCTCTTTCAGCTTTTAAGATTCTCTCCTTGTCTTTTGCCCTTGGCATTTTAATTATGATGTGTCTTGGTGTGGTCCTCCTTGGATTCCTTTTGTTTGGGATTCTCTGCACTTCCTGGACTTGTAAGTCCACTTCTTTTACCAGGTAAGGGAAGTTTTCTGTCATTATTTCTTCAAATAGGTTTTCAATATCTTGCTCGCTCTCTTCTTCTGGCACCCCTATAATTCTGATGTCTGGGACAACGCTTGAAGTTGTCCCAGAGGCTCCTTACACTATCTTCATATTTTTGGATTCTTTTTTCTTTTTGCTTTTTCCGGTTGGGTATTTTTTGCTTCTTCATATTTCATATCTTTGACTTGATTCTTGTGATCCTCTAGTCTGCTGTTGGATCTCTGTATATTATTCTTTATTTTAGTCTGTGTATGCTTAATTTCTAGCTGGTCCTTTTTTATATCCTTGAGGGTCTCATTAAATTTATCGGCGGTCTCTAGAAAATTCTTGAAAAACCTTATAACTGTGGTTTTGAACTCTATATCCAGTCATTTGCTTTCCTCCATTTCTGTCATTTGTGAGCTGTTTCTTTGTCTCTGCATTTTGGCTGTTTCCCTGCATTGATAGAGTGGCTTTCTGTGCTAGGTGTCCTATAGGGCCCAGTGGCTCAGTCTCCTCAATTACCTGAGGTGAATACTCTTGGTGCACTGCTTTGTCGGCTTTGTGCACAGTCTTATTGTAGCTAAGCCTTGATTGTTGTTGATATCACTGAGAGGAACTGACCTCCAGGCCACTTGGCTGTGAGAATCAGCTGTGTCTATGGTGGGAGAACTTCTATGCTGGAGACACCCTTATGGGGCCAGACTTGTTCCAGTGGTGCTTTGGTGCTCACTGAGTCTGCCCCCTGAGTGTGTCCCTTATGGATCTGCGTAGTTGTAATCTGGGTGGTCCCGCTCTGACCACTGGGTACACTGGCTCTTATATCTCTAAGTAGATGCTATTTTAGCTTCTGCCTGAGGCTTCCCAGCCTTTTATATGCAAAAGCCTCTGTGTGCAGCGTGGGTGGGGTGGGGTCTCAGGGCGGAGCAAACAGCTATGGCTGGTTCTCAGCCCTGCCCTAAGAGGCACTGGGTCTCAGTGACCCTTGGCACCGCTGAGAGAAAGCCACTCTGGAGATCCTCCCGGTGCCAGAAGGTTCCAGACAATGCCAGACAGTCCAGCTTCTCCCCGTATGAGTGTGGATCCTCAGAAACTCGCCCAGAACTGGAGTTCAGAGCCGTTGGGAGCTTGTGTCTCCCTCCGGTATGAAAGAGACAACCGTGTCCTCAGTTGCCAGCCCTTTCAGCGAGTCCCCTTCGCACGCACCTCCGTACCTCTGCACTTTACTTCCACACTGAGTCTCAGTCTCTTTCTACTTGTAGAATTTTCACTCAGCGAGCCTTCCTGTGGGTCTGGGTGGTGTCTGTTTTTTTCTTTTCGTTGTGGTTTTGAAATGGTTGTGCGAGGCAGCAATTCTCGGTGTTAACCTATGCCGCCATCTTGGTTTCTCCTCAGTTGCTTTGTCTTTTAATAATCTCTAGTTACCATAGAAAGAGCAAGTTCTTATATAAGGGCACACAGAAGTGAATCTAATACATTAGCCAAAGCAACAATTATTTAGAGCTATGATTGCTCTCTACAATTTCCTGCTACCAGTTAGGCCATGAACTCAACAAATAAACATGTTTCTTACTCCTAGTATGAGCATGGTTAAGAAAATTTCCACAGCAGATTCCTGGGAAGTCAATCTGTCTACTGTCCTTACTGCTTTGCCATCAGCTCATTTTAAGAAGACCACATAAACCATTACAACAGATGAATTTGACTTGTATTCTTCAAGTTACAATGCAGCTTTAGTTCTTCTAAGTCTGTATCTAACAGTTATTTGCTCATAGTCATCTAAGAAAAATTTTCCAGACACATGACCATTCTTCTCAACTCTCTTTCAACCATGTCTTCTCATAAATGTTTTCTTAGTCTCCCTCCTCCACAACCACCACCACCACAAGCTGCAACTTTCCAATATTTTGCATGATTCTGAGGATCCGTTAAATTATAAAAAATAAAACATAGATAAGATTCTCCAACAAAGATTTGACATAGGCCAGAGTCGTAAGTTATACATGGTAAAATTCTATTTATATACTTTGCTTATTAGGTATGGTTCTATATTTTTTGCTGGTGTATCCACTTTGAATTCTAGCTCTTTTTCTTTCATGATATAGAAAATTACTTCCATATTTGTTTAGTTTTCTTCCAGGTTGATTGCTTTTCGTATTTCCATATATAATTCATTATGTTCTGACCACTTGTCAATTTATTAGAGTATTTTCGAATTTTATTTAATTTTTATAAATTCAGCAATTTCTCTGAAGAAATTATTGAGCAACACAAGATCTTACAATGATGCCTACATAAAACCACTACAGGTATTCCCTTCTTTTCAAAAGTTCATGTTAACGCCACTTTGCTATCACAAAACACTTGCAAATACTAGTAGTTCACACCTGTTTTCACTAACTGAAAAAAATACAAAGAGGACTTTTGTTTTTATGAAAAGAAGGTGAAAAGCACAACCAGTTCAGCAAGCCATTATAGAAGGAGGGCATACCCTGCCTAAGTAGCAAGAGTGGCCACTGCTTTCATTACATGTTAGTGTTACGTTAGGTTTTATGTGCTATTTGGCATGATTTGGTAGGTTATCTTTTGGGTCAAAACATTTTCCAGCCCTAGCCCGTTTGGTTCAGTGGATAGAGCATCAGCCTGCGGACTGAAGGGTCCCGGGTTCGATTCTGGTCAAGGGCATGTACCTTGGTTGTGGGCACATCCCCAGTAGGGGGTATGCAGGAGGCAGCTGATTAATGTTTCTCTCTCATCAATGTTTCTAACTCTCTATTCCTCTCCCTTCCTCTCTGTAAAAAATCAATAAAATATATATTTTTAAAAAAATTTCCATATAAGTTAATGGTACAGTTGACCGTTGAATACCACAGGTTTGAACTCCATGAGTCTGCTTCTATGCAGATTTTTTCCCCCATAAATACTATAAAAGTATTTTCTCTTCCTTATGATTTCCTTAATAAATTTCTTTTCTCTAGCTTATTTTATTGTAAGGACACAGTATATAACACACATAAAAGACAAAATATGTATGTTATAAACTATTTATGTTATCAGTAAGGCTTCCATTCAACAGAGGCTATCAGTAATTAAGTTCTGGGGAAGGGAGATACTCAAAAATTATACATGGATTTCTGACTGCCTGGGAGGTTGGCACCCTTAACCACCCCCCTCCCTGTTGTCCACGGGTCAACTGTAATTGTTTCTTAACTTTTCAAAAGATTTCATAGGAACACTCTACCTTCGGATGGGGGGAACCTGTAACGACCATAGATTCCTCTACAAATTGATGCTAATCCAACTCTTCGGCCTATAAGCTCTAAGCCCTTCTAATAAATTCTAAGTCTGAGGACACTACCCTTTCAGAAGTGACAGGTCAAGCCCTATGCACTTTCTACACTGGGAAAGAGGGAAGCAGAGTCTCCATGGCAGCTTTTTTTTGTTTTTGTTTTGTTTTTTTAATTCAACAGTTCCCTAAAAGGGGGATCTCCATATGCCATTATTCTAACACCTAATATTGTCCTTTTAAACAGAATTGATAGCAAGCTGAAAATAGGAATTAGAAGTGGTAAAATTAGAACAAAACTGGAGAAGTATGGGAAAGACCACCTTCATCCATCTACTTGACCTGGTGCCTTCACTGTCCAGGCTACCAGACCCCGCTGGCTTGTTTGATTCAGCTTCCACATTGAGCGGTCAGTGTCATATGCCTGATCCCCTCTGGGAGTCAATGAGCACCAGCTTCATGGTCAAGAACTTGCCTATTTTCCCGTTCTCTTATAAATACCAGTACTTGTCCTAAAGCGATTCATGAGAATGGATATGGACCAATCAATGCAATTTTATCACCATTAGTAGAAAAATAACCACTGGCCGGTGAGTTAACCTATAGAACAAATTTAATTTAGAAAGAACACCCTGATAGGCTTGGATCAGAGAGCTATAAGAAACCAGGCTCCGCTCCTTACTAGCCCTCTGTGTGTGACCATGGATGAGTTAATTTTTTGGAGCTTTAAAGATAAACCACATTAAGGTAGAGCTTGACATTAAAAAAAAAAAAAAAAGGCTCAGATGATGCCAGCCCCACCCACCCCCTTTCAGAGATAAAAGCTGGGAGTTTAAGAGTACAGGGATGGAGTCCCTAACCAGTTTGGCTCAGTGGATAGAGCGTTGGCCTGTGGACTCAAGGGTCCCAGGTTCGATTCCGATCAAGGGCATGCACCTTGGTTGTGGGCACATCCCCAGTGGGGAGTGTGCAGGAGGCAGCTGATCGATGTTTCTCTCTCATCGAGGTTTCTAATGCTCTATCCCTCTCCCTTCCTTTCTGTAAAAAATCAATAAAATATATATATTTTTAAAAAAGAGTACAGGGATGGAGCCATGTCGATCTGTGTTCCAATCCTGGCTTTGCCGCATTCTAGTTGTGAAATACTGGGCAAGTGGCAGTGTTACCTCCTTACTCGTAAGGCTGGGATAGTGAGTTGGAGCATTTAGCTAGTGCCTCGTACACACTGAATGTCAATAAATGGCAGCTATTTTTTAACTGTTAATATGAGAAAGATATTATCATCCTCACTGTTTGCTGATCAATTTTTCTCAAAGTGTGGTCAGGGAACTATGAATATCAGGAAGACCAGGCATATCTGTGAGGGGTAGGGGCCCCCCATGTCCCAGCCCAAGCAAGTTCTCTAAGAATGGTACCTGGTAATATTCACTTCTGAATCAAACTTCCTTGAGATGCATACTAAAATTTAAGAATTACTGATTCAGCTGGTCTTGTGTGGTGTGTCACAGTAATTAAGAGTTATCTTCTAGCACTGATTCTTTATCATGCTGGAATTACCCAGTATTTTTTTTAAAATATATTTTGGCTGTTTGGTACCTAGACATGAAATTGACAGGCTCACTCCACTTTGTTTTTCAATGGCACTACTTAGACCCCCGTCCCCCACCAGAAGTTGGCACACTATGGCCTTGGTCTGTGACCAATTTTGTATAATCCCAACCTCCAGAGGGAATATGTGTTCAAAGGGTCGTTTAAAAAAAAAGAAGAAAAACCGAGAGAGAGAATATGCTTGGCCTGTGTTGCTAAGTGGTTAGAATGTCAAGGGTTTAATTCTTGGTGAAGGGCATATACTTGGATTTTGGGTTCACTACCCTCCCCCGGGGACACATGTGGGCCAACCTAAGTGTGTCTCTTTCTCCCCTTCCCTCCCTCCTTTCACTCTCTGAAATGCAATGGAAAAAATATCTTCAGGTGAGGATTAACAGACATAAAATAACATTAAAAAAAGAATGTGATAGAAACCAAATGTTACTCACAAAGTCTAAGTATTTACTGCTTGAACCTTTACAAGTTTGCCAGTCCCTTAGTAACCAGTAATCATTGTTTTTTTAATCCTTACCTAATATGTGTGTGTGCTTTTTAAAAAATTGATTTGAGAGAGAGAGGGAGGGGCAGGAGAGAGAGAGAAAGAGAAACATCAATTGGTTGCCTTCTGAACGCACCATGGCTGGGAATCAACCCACAACCTAGATATATGCCCTGACCAGCAATCAAGCCCACAACCCTTTTGTTGCATGGAACGACACTCTAATCAACTAAGCTACCTGCCAGGGCACCTGTAATTGCTTATAAACTCATGTCCCCAAACAATTTACTTTTTAAAAAGAGAGAACTGAGTATAACAGAAAATATTAGATATTTCCTACTGCACCTAGTAGAGGGAAGTACCATTGCCGATGTTTCTGATGGGGCGTGTGTGTGTGTGTGTGTGTGTGTGTGTGTGTACGCGCACGCATGTATGTTGGATAATGATCAAATTGTATTTTGTTGCAGTCAAGGGTTTTAAGTCCTCAGGGTTAGGTCTGGGGTTAAAGAGGGCAGTTGGTTAACAAGTATTTATTAAAACTCACACTGAGTAATTTTTACAATAAAGGTTCCTTGGAGAATACAAAACCATATAAAATGATCCCTGCTGTTTAGAAGTTAATAGCCAATTTTTTTATTCCAAAAATAGAAATGAAATCTGCTCTGTGTATAATATACATTACTGTAAGGAAAGAATGAAATCATCATGACACGTACTTCAAAAACATTAGACAAACAAAATATTTTAGTTATGCTAACAACATATTGTATTGACCATACATAGGTTCTTGAACAAGTGCCTTGGTTCATGTGTGTGCATGTGCGTATGTATGTACACATGTGTGCATATGTATGTTGGAAGCATAAAAAAAGTACGAGATGCCTCTGCCTTTGTGTCACCCACTAATGGCCTCTCCTTCTCATCTGTTTATAATATGCGTCCTTTTATCCTTTTCTTGTTCCTGGTAAATACAGCATTTGATCACATTCTTGCGCAAAAAGAACAATTAAGACTGATTTAAAAATTTTTAAGTAACAACCTTTCTCTTTATCTTCACAAAGCACTAATTTCCAAGGATTCTGTGACTGTTTTGAACAAGCTAAAGATATAATTTGGTAATATATTTCAACAATTTTGCAAAAAAAAAAAGAAAGAAAGAAAGAAAGAAAGAAAGAAAGAAAGAAAGAAACACCTTCCTAGGTACATACACGAGAAAATTACACTTGAAAATGTTTTCATTACATGAGATGCGATGCAGGCACAAACCACCAGCAGCGTAAATAAATACAAGCGGGCGCAATGCTGAGCGCACGTTTGCCTCACACCACAAAGAGAAGCCCCTGCACAGTGCACACCATGTTGTTTCAGCTTGGGATGCCATGAAGACGGGATTTGGGCGTTTGTGTAAATACAAGGCAGGAGACTGTCAATGTGCGTGTGTTGTCTGTGTGTTAGGAAAAGAGGGTTGTAAGCAGAAGGGGTGGGACTTGTCAGGAGCAGCTAGTTGAGAAAATGCCCTTTCTTTCCCATTCATTCTTTCTAGATTCCATGTCTGGCACAGTCCTTACAATTACTCATTAGCTTTTCATTCTGAAGACAACTAACAAGCTCTCAAAAAACTTCCTACCGTGTTTTTCACACACTTTTTCTCTAAGAACGAATCATTCAATATTTGTTTTATACAAAAAAACAAAACACACACACACACAAAACTATCAGCCTGTTTCCTCATTCCAAAGACCCTGTGTGTCACAGGCTAAAAAGGGATCCGTTGTAGCGTGTCCAGTATTAACACAACGCTTCGGCACTGGCAAATGGGAAAATAATAGATTACTTTGTGTCCAACAATGTCAAAGCTGTTACCATACATTTTCGTTCTCCGATTTCATGCTCCTTTCAGAGAAGTTGCCCTCCTAACGATAAAGCCAATTCAATAGAACACCCCTCGCCTTTCGCTCTGGACACTCCATTAATAAACACAAAAGGGGGCCCCTTTCCTTTATGCATAACGGTACCCGTCCTCCCACCACAGGGAAAGTTGTCTTGCGGATGCCCACCCCGAGCCGGCCGCGCTCGGCCTCTCAGCCCAGGACCAGAGCGGACCGACGGGCAGGGAACTCGTACCTTTCAGCTCCCACCTCCTGAGGCAGGGGCGGCGGGGAACGGCGTGACAAGGGAGCGGAGTAGGAAGGTGGGCGAACGGGGAAGACAGAAATGGATGCTGAGGGGGTGGGCGAGGTGGGAGGGGAGGTGGAGGGCGCGGGCGGAGGTGGGTGCTGAAAGCGGCGGGGTCAGAGCGCAGGGGAGACAGGCGGCGGGGAGCGGCGGCGCGCGAGGGGTCGCGGTCCTCACCGTTGAACGCCACGGTGTCCGCGGCGGCGGCGGCGGCCTCCTCCTCCTCCTCCTGCTCGCCGTTCTCGGAGTCGGTGTGCATGGGCTCCTCGGCGAAGTTGACGCCCTTGCTGGGGGTGCCGCCCCCGGCGGCGGCGGCCGCGTCCCCCCAGGCTTTGCCCTCATGGCCGGGGCGCGCGGAGCCTTTGCGCTCGCTCTCCCGCTGCAGGCGCGTGAAGTGCTGCAGCGCGAACTCCAGCAGGTCCGGGGGCTGCTGCCGCAGCACCTCCACGGTGAAGCCCTGCAGCAGCTCCGTCAGCCCCGCCGGGATCTCGATGCTCATCCTGCCTCACGGGCGGCGGGCGCCTGCGCGCCGCCCTTGCCCCGGCCCCGGCCCCGGACAGGCCTCCGGCCCTGCGGCCGCCGAGCGAGCGCGGGCGGTGCGGGAGGCGCTCCCGGCTGCAGGCGCGGCGCGGTGGGCCCGGCGGCCCGGCTGGCCCGGCGCGCGCGTCTCCTCGGGGCGGCGGCGGCAGCTGAGCGAGCGCGGCGCGAGGAGGGCTGGCAGCATCTCGGGCTCCTCCCGCTCCCGCCGCCGCCGCCGCGCTCCCCCGCCCGGCCGCCCCGCCCCCGCCCCTCCGCGGCGCGCAGCGGGGAGCTCCCGAGCGCGCCCACGTGACCCCCGGGAACCATGGTAACCCCGCGGGCTGGCGCCGCGCGCCCGCCTGTCGGGTGGCTTCGGGGCGGCGGGCGCGGGCGGGGCTGCTGGGAACCTTGCTCCGACGCGCGGCCGAGGGCGTGGGTCCCCCCCATTCGGCGCTCCCCGGGGGGTGGGGGTGCCCGTCCCTCCCACTCCAGCCAGCGGCGCCTCGCCTTCCACCTGTCCGCGCGCCGAATTCCCACGCGTAACTCACCACGGGTACCCACGCAAAGCCGGTGCTACGCGCTTTGCCCGGAAACTTCAGTCTCCATCCACCTCCGTGGCGGCGTTTTATTTTCTTCCGAGAATCTAGCTGCATTGATAAGTGTTGGTAATGTCTTTTGTGTAAAGTCATAGAGTGGTACTGGTTCTCTGGTGGACAAAGAAATAACATCCCCTCTCCCCCATCTTTGTTACACGTTCTTTTTCCCCATCCAGCTTGTCTATTATGTTTTGCCTTCATGATACTATTTCATTTTCCACCCTATTCATTTACTACTATTTATTGAAACAAATGCACCAGTCAAAGTTAGTCCATACCCTTCAGATAGGGCGGTGCAGAAACTAGAATAAAGTGTCATAGTTAGGACAGAAGGTCCTAACACAAGGAAAGCTTTGCTTGATTAGAGTCTTATTGTTCATTTCAAGCCTTTCCCTTAGGCCTTGACTGATTTTGAATGATATCTCCAAAATAAGAATGCTTCAATATAAGGAGAATAGAATTAGAGATGTGTCTTTTCAAAGTAGAAATCTTGACTTTGAAATGAGGCTAGTTCTGCAAATGCTTACAATTTTGAATTATACAGTTGTCCTTTACCAGTTAAATGCTATTTAAAAACACATAGTTCATTTTCCACAATGACCATCATATTATTGTGAATAAAGTATTTGAAGGGCAAGCTCACTTAGGTATTCTGAGTTATCTTTCTACCCGCAAAAAAAGAGTAAATACACGACTCAGGAAATTCAGAGACTAAAAATTGAGATGTAACAAAATAGTCACTTTTATAAAAATACATCTTGATACTAACCTTTTAAAGTAATCCAACGTGAATTCACTCCATAAGTGAATGTTTTCTCTATTTTCATTTCTTTTCAACCTCATATGTTTTTAAATTTAGTAATGTGCTTCTACTTGTGAGTGTTAAGCATCTTAAGAGGCAAGCTTTTATTAAATACCATGATCTCTCTTGCATGACCTGCAATATTAATCAAACTCTAACCATATAAGTATTATTATCTTTATAAATGTCATTTAAGACAAATTTACATCATCTGTTTATTCATGATATTTTAATTAAGATTAGCACTGTTTGCACATTGCAGAAAACGCAAAATGCAGTGGCTTAAACAAGACGGAAGCTTAATTCTCTAGAATGTAAAATGTCAGCAGTTCAGGAATGTTATGATTCCATCATCATCAGGCACCCAGGCTCTTTCCAGCCCCCTACTCCGTAATCCTCAGTTTGTGGTCCAAAATTACGGCTCCACTTTCAGTCATCTCGTCCATAGTTCAGCCACGAGGAAACTGGAAAAGAGAAGGGAACTTGCCCTCAATCCCACACCCCCCCGCCCCGTAGAACTTAGTCAAGATGGGCACACCTATGGTGTGACAAATTACATTTTCCAAAAATGGCTGCAAAAATATCCCCTGTGCATGTCCTCTTCTACAGTGTGACTGTGCCACTCCCCTATCAAGAGCTGAAGTCTTGCCCTTAACTGGTTTGGCTCAGTGGATAGAGCATCGGCCTGCGGACTGAAGGGTCTCAGGTTCCATTCTGGTTCCAAGAGCATGTACCTTGGTTGAGGGCACATCCCCAGTGGTGGGTGTGCAGGAGGCAGCTGATCGATGCTTCTCTCTCATCAGTGTTTCTAGCTCTCTATCCCTCTCCCTTCCTTTCTGTAAAAAATCAATAAAATATATCTTAACTAATAAAAGCGAAATATTAAAATTAACCATTTCTCCGGGACAGGGGTAAGCCACGCCCACCAGCCAATCAGAATGGCTGTATGCAAATTAGCTCAGGCAAGATGG
>PVJC01024641.1:0-25389 GCA_004026665.1 Murina feae | reverse complement strand
GGGCCTTTATCTCTCATATGGTGAAGTCGTTGGACATGGGCCCTTTAGAGGGAGCATGGTGTTGGGTGAGGTGTCTCTCTGAGGCTGGAACAACAAGTCCTTCGTTGAAGGGGTTCTGGGCTATTCCAATGTTCATGACACATGCTACTCCAGAATTGTTAATTTGCTTCTCAGCATCTACCACTCAATGATAAACCCCTGAGAATTGGGGCATGCCTCACTTGGTTCTGTGTCATTAAAACGTAGCATACCACATGGGAATAAACACTGGTTAAATGACAATGAAATTAAATGGGACAATAATTGTGGTTATTTGGATATTGGCAAACTTAAATACTATAATGAAAGGCTTCTTGAGATGTGGGGAACTCCAAAAAGATTAATCTATATTTTTATTATTATATTAAATTATGAGTACTTTTTTGGAAGTAACAAGTCACTATCAGCTGATAAACAGTACTGAGCTATTTTTTTAACAGTGTTTTGAATTTTCAGTAGATGAGATTCTTTAGCAGTAATTTATAAAGAGGATTAGGAGATTGGTGTGGGATGGATTCAACTAATTCAAGTATTGAAAATTTCTGCTTAAATAGATGTGATAATGCACTAAATTTTGTCCATGTACAGCTCCCTAAAATAGCACCCATTTTCATCCAGCAGAGGGCACAGCTGTACATAGTTATTGATGGAGAGATACTTCTAAAAGCAAATACAAATGCATAATCTCACAGCCATACGCTAGTGACATGTTATCACATGTAAGTGGGTGTAACTATACATCTGAAGTTTAATAATATGTAGACTGCATTTCCAACTCTATTCTTTTACATTTTTTACACTTGATCTTAGCCAAGAGGCCGAGAAGTGATTTTTCTTTCACATTTTTTAATGTTATATCTTCAACAAGCTCAGGATTAAGTTAATCTCTAAATAACACTGTTACTTTCAACTAAATGATTTCAAGCTAAAATCATTTGAGCCCTGTAATGTGTAAGGGTATTTTAGACACAGTTTCACTTATGGTATGTTTTCTAGTCTCATGAAATATTGTACATGGCATGATAGAAAAACATACCTACATATACCGCATAGTATTCCCCTTATAATTTTGTAAAAATCAGGTTAACAGTGCCCTCTCATTGTTTTCAGGTTTTGGTTGGCATGGATATTGCACATAATGAGCTCATATGGTGAAATGGACAAAGGGGGTGAAAGATCTGGCTTTGTACCTTACTTTTTTCGTCTTTTAATAGAGGGATGGTAATGCCCACTGGGCCCTCTTCATAGATCGGTGATGTGTGTTCATAGTGTAAGAGCCATGGACATTGCCCATCAGATGCATGGGGTAATTTGTCACAGCACAGAATTAGCTGAAGCAATGTCATGAAGTGCCCACTGGATGGTGGTCAGTCTCTAGTTTTCTGTGAAGAATTTGAATGGATCTCCAGGTTCTTGGGCAATTCAGAGGAGTGGGAGGAAGAGGTGTCCAGGAATTAGATTTCTGCTAATCTGGGGAGGAGGGATTTGATTAGTATTCAGACCTTATTTTTACCACAACCTGGTAAAGCTGGTCACTCCTCAGATATGTTTCTTACTTTACTGTATATACATTTCTAATTTCATTTTGGGGAATTTATCCTTTGACTGTAATTCAAAACTACAAAAGGACATAATAGCTATATATGTGTAGATGTTTATTTATTACCATATCGTTTATGGATAATTAGTGAACTTGGAAGCATTTTAGGATCATGGCAGTCCATAAAAATTAAAATTATGATTATTATAGAGGTACATGGAAAGTAAATCTGATGAGTGGTAAGTTAAATAAAAGCAGAATGAATTATGTTTCATGTTAATAAATGTAAAAATTGAAAGCATGTGTGGCTGGGAAAGGCAAGAAAGATGGAATAGTAATAACCCCTGACATGTCAAAGAGTTAGCAGTCTCTGTGTTTCTGTATCTCTCTCTCTCTCTCTCTCTCTCTCTTTCTCTCTCTCCTTCTTAACATTATTGCTGTTAGAACAATACTTGCAGAATACGACACTTCTAAAGAGATTTTTCATACTTTGTCTGAAAAACAATAATGCTTCAAGTATCCAGAATGTTAGGGAAGAAGTGGCATATTTAAATGACTTACTTAACTATGTCATTTAAATAAGAATATGTTTTTTTCTGTTAAAATTTTTAACTGCTTAAAATATTAAAAATTAAGATAATTTTTTCTGATCTTTACTCATTTAAACACACAAAACAACAGCAGCAAAACCATTTTGACTAGAATTCTTTTTTTTATAAAATATATTTTAATTGATTTTTTACAGAGAAGAAGGGAGAGGGTTTGAGAGTTAGAAACATCGATCAGCTGCCTCCTGCACACCTCCCACTGGGGATGTGCCCACAACCAAGGTACATGCCCTTGACCAGAATTGAACCCGGGACCTTTCAGTCCGCAGGCCAACTCTCTATCCACTGAGCCAAACTGGTCAGGGCTAGAACTCTTTCTTAAACATACTACATACTTTCCTGTTTCCTCCAACAGTTTCTTGGACACATCTTACTCTTTCCTCTCTCAGGCTTGCCATGATGACTGTCAATTTCTCTTCCACACAGAATACAGTGATATCTTCATGTGCAATTCAACTATAGCAGGGGTGGGGACCCTTTTTTCTGCCAAAGGCCATTTGGATATTTATAACATCATTTGTGGGACATACAAAATTATCAACTTAAAAATTAACCTGCTATGTTTGGTCAAACATTTAATTAACTCACCCCTAATGCCTTGAGGGCCAGACTAAATGATTTTGTGGGCTTTATACAGCCTGCGGCTGGACCTTCCCCACCCCTGTACTATAAGGTTATTTGCCTCTACAAGGCTTGATCAAATCCCCTGAGTTTTGATTCCTTGAATCTTGTTCTTACAGGTTTTCTTTTTTTTGTTGTTGTTGGTCTTTTTCTCTCTTGTAGTCTCTTAGGCGTTATTTTTGTGGTTGCCAGTGTCAGAGAGTTAGCAGTCTCTCTTTGGCAGCCTTATTTTTTTCTAACCTCCTAACAGATTTGCTGCTTCTACTATGCCTTGCTGGAAAATCACACAATTGAGTTTACTAGAATTATGTTGTGCAGAGAGCTCCAAAGGGCTCTCCACTTTATGTACATGTTTGGACATTGGGGAAGCGGCCATATCTATTTTGGTTGCTCAGAGCTGTTTTGACTTATTTCTTAGCTCCTGTTTCCTGGATACGTTGAGGTCTCAGGGAAATGGCCTATGCACAAGCTACATCTGCTATAGGGAAAATAAAATACTGGCTCTCAGAAACAAAGCGTAGTAGTAGTAAATCCAGTCGACCTCAACAAATCAATGGAATCTGAAAGCAGAGCCAAGCAATCAATAGTCATCAAAAACCTCATGCTTGCATCTGTTCCATTCTTTTTCCTTGTCAATTCATCCGTTCCATTCATCCTGGTCCAAATTTATCTCTAGTTTAGAAAGGAGCGACTGAAGAAGGATCAGCAGAAATTATACAAAATAAATTAGGGACTAATAATTTATGTGATGCAAGGTTCATTTCCCTTAGCCAACCAATAAATAGCCCATCTTTTAAACAAACAGGACATATTTAAACATATAAAACAGATTGCTAGATGCAATGGACACTCGAAAGAAGTAGGCATTAATGCTCCCTACCCTCATATTTTTTTTTTGTTAATCCTTAGCGAAGAATCTTTTTCCCATTGACTTTTAGAAAGAGTGGAAGACAAGGGGGGGAGAAAGAGAGAGAGAGAGAGAAACACCAATGTGAGAGAGAGACACACATCGACTAGTTGCCTCCCGCATGCACCCCTATTGGGGCAGAGAACAAACCTGCAACCCAGATACCTGCCCTTGACTGGGAACTGAACCCGTGACCCTTTAGTGTGTGGGCTGATGCTCTACCATTGAGTCACACTGGCCAGAGCCCTACCCTTATTTTTTTAATAAAAGAATTAACTGCAAGAGTAAAGTGGAACATTTGTGCAATTAAAATAGAATTAAGTGTAATTAAATTAAATAACATAATTCTCTGGGAATCTAGATGTTAAGTAAATTCAGATATTGCTGCTACTCAGGGTCAGTGCTATTTTCTTTTAGTACTGGTGTCTAATGTAAGACACCAATTCAGTGTTATCCACTATGGATGTATCGGCACTTTTTTTTAAAAAAATATTTTTTTAATTTATTTCAGAGAGGAAGGAAGAGGGAGAGAGAAGCAGAAACATCAATGATGGGAAAGAATCATTGATTGACTGCCTCCTGCACACCCCCCACTGGGGATCAAGCCCACAATCTGGGCATGGGCCCTGACCTGGAATCCAACCTGGGACCTTTCAGTCCACAGGCTGATGCTCTATCCACTGAGCCAAACAGGCTAGGGCTATGGGCACTTTTAAAGAGCATTTCTACCATAATTTATTGAATTCCACCCCACCCTTGAAGGTATCTATGCACTTCCAGGGCTTAGGAAAAGTTTTTATACTTCCCACCCAACAAAATGGGTAACAACTACAAAAGAAAATAAACAAACCTACCTCTTAATCTTCAGAGCAGTGACCGAAAGACAGCTTGTAACAGGACATAATTTTTGGTTTCTTTGGTTTAATTCTGAAGAAACCTTACAGATTCCATGGATCAGTGTGTGAGAAATGACCTCTACTTAGATTCGTGTATGAGAAATAACCATCTTCTAAGAATCAATGCAAACTGCTAGAAAATGTTTTTAACAAGAAAAATCTTTATTTAAGTTTGGTCAGCGCAGGTAAGAAATACTGGAGTCACAGAACAATGCGCATTAACAGGATACAACAGTTCATAAACACTGAGTAACTATGCACACAAATTTCTCAAACATTCAGTCACCTAAATATAAAATGCACAGATGCATGGGGGGAAGAACTGTAACACTGATACTACTACAGGACTCCACCAACAAGTCTAACTTTTAGTGAAAACTACCGCACTGAAAAATTTGGCAGTCATAAAGCCACATCTACTCTAACAAGTCTGAAGGGTGCATAAGCATAGTAACAGCGTGAGTAGGAATGCCCTACACACCACAGGTTCTAGAGAAACACAGATTTATACAGACATCATTGTGTTATACTTTAAGGAAAGATTTCCATTTACAACATCACATTAACTCTTATAAAAGTAACCTGACCCTAAATGACATTTTAGCAACAAAGTAATTAACTGTTAGAATTTCCAAAGTGGCAGAAGTATTGAAGCAAAGAAGAAGAAAAAAGGGAAAACACACACACATACGGCAAATTTTGATAAAAGTATGCATTAATTTTATGGATAGTATCCTCTCCCAAATCAAATAACCGTGTATAAAAAGTTGCTGGAAAAAATATTATGAAACTGAACACTGTACATTTACACGTGAGTCCAAGCCATTCTGAACGTGGCAGGAACCAACAGTTCAGTTACCTTTCCCATTCACTACCCTTCCATACCCCACACTGAGTGGCTTACCTAACTACTACCTCCTTCGCCACTTCTCTCCTCTGAGCTGTTGGAGGCCCTATTACCAGTCACTGGAGAAGAAGGAAAGCCATCTTCGGTCGTGTCCCCCTCCCTGTGACCTCCAGACTCGGACGTGTTCGGCCAGGAGTAACCGCCATTGCTTGGTCCGTTGGCCAGCCAACTGCCATCTTCACCTGGGAGCTCTGCTTGTCCTGCAGGCTCAGATGTAGTCCCGCTGGTACTTGGGGCTGGGGCTTGAGATTGCTGCTGCTGGTACTGAGCCAACTGCTGGCGTGTCTCTTTCAGTTGCTGCTGTAGAACTAGAATGGTACTCTGCAAACCCAGTACTTCTTCCTCAAGCTGAATGATGAAGTCATTCAGTTCACTCTGGCTGCTTTTAAGCTCCTCACTGTATTTCCTCTGTAAAGCCAACTCTGCTTCAAGTTGTGCAATAAGCTCCTGGTTCACCTGCCTTCCAAGCTTCTGATTCTCCTGGATAAGTTTTCGGCATTTCGTCATTACGTCTTTGCCTGCTTGGCTAGCAGGAGTAAACTTCCAGGCACTCAGTTCATTCTGCGTTTCTTCCAGTTTGTTTTTAGTCTTTTCCAGTTCATCTCTCATTTTTAGGAAAAAGAAGTTGATCGCGGGATCTCCTGTTGTTGATGTGAGCTGGGCAGCATGACGCTGCTGGACTTGCTGGAGGTATTGGATTTGAGCAGTATACTCTAGCTTCTCTTGTTCCTTGGTTGCTAGTCGCATTACAAGGATGTCTTTTCGGCGTGCAGCTGCTTGGTGTTGTTGCTTTAGTTTTTCTGCTGACTCCCTTAAGCCAGTTACATTAGAGTTCAGATCTGTGTACTTGTCCTCCAAAGCTTGCACATATGCTTCATACTGTTTCCATCTTAAAATTAACTCATCTTGTTCCATAACTTTAAGGTCTGTCTCACTCAGTCGGACCTTTTTGGGAAGAGGTTCCTCGGTGGTCATCTTGAGTCCTCTCCAGGCAGAGATCCTATGAATGCAGCGCAGTCACATAGGCTGAGGCCACGCTGCCGGATCGCTACCTAGGTGGTGTGAAACCGCCCAATCGATCGATCGTGCAACCGCTGGTCTGGTCTGATTCTTCCGTTTTATTTGTGGGTCTCGCAGCCACAAAATGGCGCCGAGGGAGGAAGTAAGGCACTGCCGTCCCACCTAGTTTTGGTTCTTCCCCCACCACACCCGCCACCCTGTCCCCTACAAACATTTTCGTTCAGTATGATTAGAAATGGCTTCTGATATTGGAAAAATGATCAGAAAGTCCGCACTGCTTTATTGCTTACATGCAGGTGTGTGTAGACTGTTCCAGGAAGGAAAGGGAATATATTTGGAGTGAACAGCAGTGTTTTGTCCATATCACACAAGTTTTGATAGTCATTTTGAAATGAAGCTAGTTGAGAACATGGCTATCTTTTCCATAGTTTAAAGGCTATCTTAATAAACACCTATAATGTCCTATTGTCAGCTGAATAAATCACATATTAGAAAGTGATGCATCAAATAAGTTCTAGATTATTCATGATAGTAGAGACAAGGTTTTAGAGAAACCATTTAATCAAACATATTGAATAATCCAAATGAAAGTGTTTAAAGCCCTGAAATCATTTCAAGCCACATTTTACCATATAAGTTAAAAAACTCATTTTATGGTGTTATGAAAAATTATTAAATAACTAATATCCTTTCCATCATTTTTGCTCATTTTCTACTGTAAATGATGATGAGAGACAAAATGGAGCAAGGGTTAGGAACTAGAGAATGCTTTCCATTCTGGCTATACAATGCTATGAACATATGCAAATTTGATTATCATTAGCTCAATGAATGCTGAGAATAATGTATGTACTAAGTTTATTAGGTAACCATTTGATTTGCTATTAAGTTAAACAAATGCAACAATTTAATATATAATTGATAAGGGTAGTTTAATTGTTTATAGCCATGGTTCTTAGCTTTGTATTCATACTAGCAACACTTGGAGAGCTTTTAAAACCCTAAACCCAAAGTTTAGATCTGTGTACTTGTCCTCCAAAGCTTGCACATATGCTTCATACTGTTTCCATCTTAAAATTAACTCATCCTAGACCAATTACATTAGAATCTCCTAGGGCTGGGAATCAGAGATCAGTATTTTTAAAGTTCACTGGGTGATTCTAATATGTAGCTGAGTCTGGTAAACACTGCTTTATAGAATATCCCTGTTAACTCTTAAATTTAAGTGCATTAGGGACTGTAACAATCCTTAAGAGTCTATTTCTTTAAGGGTCTATAGGAACCATTTCTGTTATGTTTTTTTTGCTTTGAACAAAAGCAAATCATTTCAAAAGAATAACCTTATTTGCTTTCTTTTATTCCTCCTTTTTTCTTTTGGCTCTTTGGTTTCTCTGCCATATTGATCCGTATAGCATAATGGTCATCCTAGGTTTGAATCCAGGTTGGGCTAGTTATCATTGACTGGCAATTTATTTAGCCTCTAAACTAGGTCCCCCATGTATAGCAGTGATTCTCAACTGGAGATCATTTTACCCCCCTAGGAGACATTTGGCAATGTTGGAGACATTTTTGATCATCACCACTCACAGGTTGCTTTTGACATCTAGTTGGTAGAGGCCAGTAATGTTGCTAAACATCCTACAGTGCACAGAACAGTCTCCGTAGCACACAATCATCTGGTGCCAAAATGACACTAGTGCTGGGGTGAAGGGACCTTGATTAACAGTCTTACTGTATGCATTCATATTCTCATTCCCCTACTTCCTAGCTGTATAACCTTGAGAAACTTATTATTCTAGCCTGAATCCATCTGAAAATGTAGCTATTATTAGCATTCACCTTGGAGTTGATGTGAGATTTAAATGGGTTTGTGCATGTGGAGCCTTAACACAATGCCAGATAGCTATTTATCATCAGAATATGTCTCCCATTCTGGAGCATTTATAGCCTCTTGGTAGGGTCCTTGAGATCACATGTTTGACCCTACTTTCAACAACCTCAGTGTTAGTTTCATGACTAGGTGATAAAAAGGGGAGAGGGGTTGAAGGATGGAGTCATCTTTGAAAATGCACCTGCTTTAGATTCTAAGAAGAGATTCAGAGGCGACAGTCCTACAGACACTGTTAATTTCCTTCTCCCACCTTTCATGTTCCTTTCCCTGTTTACTACTATAAGTTAACACTTGTGTTGCGGAGTGGTTCAAATAAACAAGCTTGTATTGGCTCAAATAAAAAGTAAAGAATAGCCCAACCAGTGTGGTTCAGTGGTTGAGCATTGACCTATGAACCAAGAGGTCACAATTCGATTCCCAGTCAGAGCACAGGCCCAGGTTTTGGGCTCCATCCCCAGTAGGGGGCATGCAGGAGGCAGCTAATCAATGATTCTCTCTCATTATTGATGTTTCTATCTCTTTCTCCATCTCCCTTCCTCTCTGAAATCAATAAAATATTTTTAAAAAGTCAAAAATATTTTTATAAATGCTGATTCTAAGGGAAGAGGGCTTAATAGCAATGAACACAGTTTATTAATAAACTTTTTTATATTTATTATTAACAAGGGACTGTTAGCTACAGGAGTCTGAAACTTGGGAAAGAGTTCTGTGCTAGAAATACATTTGGTGATTATTATTACAGAATAAGTCAAAGTTCTGGGAGAGAATAAGAGAGAGAGAGGGTGTAGGGAGAAGGGGGCCCAGATTATAGCCCAAGAAATACCTACTTGGTTAATATTTATTGCAGATCTACTGTGCACCTGTCAGTCACCCGTCTAATCTATAATACTACATTTCTTTTTTAGGAAGAGTCATCAAGTGTTATAAGTAAATAAAGTGAATTTTTTCTGAAGACAATATGGGATACTCACAAAAATAGCTTGGAAATCCCTGTACTGATAGCTCTACATTAAGCGGATTCATTTTTAATTTTGTCATTATAATTATATAATCATATTAAAATATTTAAAATTTGAATTTTTTATCTATGCATATGCTTTTCTCTAGTCATAGTGTGCTTATAACTAGGTGTGTTTTTATAGCAACTCTATTGAGATATAATTCACATACCATACAATTCAGCCACTCAAAGTATATAATTCAATGGTTTTTAGTATATTCACAGAATTGTGCAACCATCACCACAATCAATCTTAGAATATTTTCATCACACCCAGAAGAAACCCTGTACCCATTAGTAGTCACTCCCCATTTACCCCAACCCTTCCAAGCCCCAGAGATTTTCTGTCTCTATAGATTTGCCTGTTCTGGACATTTCATATAAATGAATTAATTCAATATAAGGTATTTTGTGTTTGGCTTCTTTCACTTAGCATAATATTTTCAAAGTTTATCCACATTGTAGCATGTATCAGTAGTTCATTCCTTTTTGGGAGATATATTTTTATTGATTTAAGAGAGGAAGGGAGAGGGAGTGAGACAGAAACATCAATGATGAGAGAGAATCAATTGGCTGCCTCCTGCACGCTCCCTACTGGGGACTGAGCCCACAACCTCCGCATGTGCCCTGACGGGAAATTGAGCCCTAATTTCCTGGTTCACAGGTTGACACTCAACCACTGAGCCATGCCAGGCAGGCAATAGTTCATTCCTTTTTGTGGCTGGATAATATCCCATTGTGTGGATATAGCACGTTTTGTTTATTCATTAGATTATGGACATTGAGTTGTTTCCACCTTTGGGCTACCGTGAATAGTGCTGCTATGAACATTTGTGTACAAGTATTTGTTCGAACATCTGTTTTCAGTTTTGGATGGTATTATATCTAGGAGTGGAATTGCTTGGTCATATGTTAAGTCAGTGTTTAACCTTTGGAGGAAGTGCCATAATGCTTTCCAAGGAGGTCATGCCATTTTACATTCTCATCAGTCATGTATGAGTTTTGAAATTTCTCCACATCCTTACCAACACTTTATATTACCTGTCTTTTTTATTCTAACCATCTTAGTGAGTATGAAGGGGCATATCATTTGGTGTTGAGATATATATATATATATATATATATTACTTCATATGCATTTCTAAGTTGCTAACTTTCATAATCAATATTTCAAATGCATTCAAAATATTATTTCAAATGACTATATTATAATTTTGCTAGACCATTCTTCTATCTAGGGACACTTGTTTATAAATTTTTAAAATTATAGATTTTCCTGCATACAGATTTTCTAATGTTTGGATTATTTTCTTATGCTACTTTCAAGGTCCACTTTGGTCTTTATCCATGAAGAATGCATAAAGAAATATGCAACTGGGAAACATTGTGTGATGGAGAAAAATATTCTCTAATCAATTAAGTTTTATCATCAAAGGTTTAAACTGGCAGAAAGTTCCCAATACAGAGAATTCCAACCAAGTAATGAACACAGTCCAGATAGCTATTTATCATCAAAATATGTCTCCCATTCTGGAGCATTTATAGCCTCTTGTTAGTCCTTGAGACAAGCTTGGCCACCTAACTCAACTTTAAACAGAGATGGAAAGACCCTCTCTAATTTCTACTTGAATGAAAATGAAACTCCCAATGTTCACTATTGAGCTAGGACATTTAAATTTAGTATTACTTAAAATAGATTTTTATTGTATACAAAACAGAAAATATAAGGAAAAGGAAGGAAGGAAAACTCTCCCTCCCTGGCAATAATCATTGCTTCTTTCTACAGGGTTCCTGGATGAGCATCTTTGAGTCATTAGCAGATCTGAACTACCTCCAGTGGTTGAGCCTGAGAAAAACCACCTATAAGCAGATTTAATAAATGCCCAGCAGCCCCTGGGCTCTGAAACTGTTGGGGTTTCTGCAAGGAGATGTAAATCTCCTTGGAGAAATGTAACATTTATTTCTATTTTCTTTGGTATTTTGGTTCATTTGTATACATGTAAGAGCAAAATTCATACAAATAGGTGGGGAAAGTTTCAGTGGGCTCTTCCACTTACTTCAGAAAATTGATTTAAAATTAGAGTGACACTAATTCCCAATGTATTAATTAGACAGCTTGCAGGGTCTATCTTCTGCTAATTAAAGGTATTTCCCTAAATTCCGCTTTGCCACTTCTGTATGTAGATACGCCACTGAACTGCTTTGATTGTTACAAAAGGGACTTATGTTTTGACTGTAAAAAATACAAACAAACAAACAAACAAACAAACAACCCAGACCTTCAAAAAAACAAATTATGAATGTTAACTTACGAATACAGGAAAACTTTGCACAATCATTTATATTCAAGCACTTATTGAGTACCTACTGCACATAAGTCAAGATGCTGGACTATGGACTCAATTGCAAAATGGGTTGGGTGCTAGGGAGAAACAAGACTAATCTTGAGGCAGAAAGTTATATTATGAATGCAGAAAGGTCCACTGCGAAGGGATTCTCTGAGCATTTTCTAGATGCCAATGTTATTTCAGTTTCCTTTTTAATTTTTTAATCTTTATTTTTAAGAATCAAATTTTTGTTTTTCCCCTTCTGTTTTCTTTTAGAAAGCAGAGATAAAACACAAACCTGATGGAGGCAGGAGGGGCTCTGGGGGTGTTTGACCAGCAGGACTGCAGGTGTGGAGCTGAGGTGTCTGTAGTACTGGGGGAAGGGGGTGGAGGGGAAGGTATGGGGTGGGGGAGTGGTAGATGGAAGCCTGTCAGAGGGAGCAAATTTGGTGCTGGAGAGAGAGGCCTACTGACATGGAGCAATTTGGCCCTGGCATTATAGAGTAGCAATTACCCCTAGCCAAGTGTTTGCAAAGCTATCTTCTCTTGGACTCTCTTGTGTCTGTTTAGAAAAATACAGGCAGCTTGATCCCAGGCTCTGCGATTGTGACTCAGTTGGTGGGTGAGGAGCCTGGGAATCTGTATTTTTACAAAGCTGCCAGGGCAATGCTCATGCACATTCAGTTTTGGGAACCTCTACAGTCATTGCACGCAACTCAGTGGTGCCAGACCACCCGGCTGCACATCAGAACCATCTGGGGACTATTAATAAAGTGATGCCTGGACCTATCCCTCAATATTCTATTATTGATCTTCCGAGGACCTGAGGAACTGGATTTTCCCAAGCTCTCCAGGTAATTGTAATGAGCAGCCAAGTTGAGAACCGCTGGTTTAAATGCATTCAATCCAGCCCTGGCCTGTATGTTAAATGGTTAGAGCGTCAGCCCAGGAACCCAAGGGTCACGGATTCGATTCCTGGTCAGGGGCAGGTACCTGGGATGTGGGTTCACTCTCCAACCTCTGTCAGGCGTGGGGGAGGCAACCAGTCAATGTGTCACCTCTCTCTCTCTCTCTCTCTTTGTCTCTCTCTTCCTTCCTCCCTCCCTCTCTCCCACTTTCTCTGAAAAGCAATGGAAAAAATATCCTCAGGTGAGGATTTAAAAAAATGCATTGGCAACATTTGTATCACTTAAAAGAAATCAAGGCATTCAATCCTGATAAATCGTTGCTCTTGCTATCAAAGCGCAAAATGAAGAAATGGTGGCAATTTGAGTAACTGAACCGGATAATTCAAGAGAACTGAGAGAACAGGAGAAAGGACTCAGTGGGCGGGTGCAGAGGGTGTAGTAGGCACATCATTATCAATACAGCACCACTAAGAGCACTTTCTCTCAGAGGCAGCTGTACTTCATCATCTAAGGAGATGAGGGGCTGGAAACACAGCCTCTCCTTGAAAGTCCTGCTCTTTCCAAAACTCCCCCCCCCCCAAAAAAAAAAAAACAAAACAAAACACGCACACACAAAAAAACCCCCACAAAAAACAAAAAAACAAAAGTCCTGCTCTTTCTGTAAGGTTCATAAAGTGGCCAGCGCCTTGATTATGAAGTAAGGCCTTTGTTTCCAGAAGATAAGCAGTCTCAACAGTCTTCCAAGGCCAGCAGAAGCATGGCAAGAGCACAGTTTGCTGATTTTGTCACTGAAAGGCTGAACACCTGTGCAGAGAAGTGGCCTTCACACCGATGACAAACTCAGCTGATTTGCTGCAGACTCTGTACTTGGAACTGTGCTCCGTGTTTCTTTGAATTTGTAAATAGCACAGCAGATGGCAGTCCAACATAAAAAGAATGAGATGAATCTGTGACCATCTCCAATGTGGCAGCTAGGCGAGAGACAGCAAAGTCTGGGAACTGTACAGTCTGCAGAGCACTGCCCCATAGAACTTTCTTGAATGATGGAACTGTTCTATATCTGAGCTACTCGGTACAATAGCCACGAGCCATGTGAGCTCTTCAGCACTTGAGGTATGGGTAGTGAGAGTGAGGAACTGAAATTTTAATTTTATTTCATTTCACTTAATTACAGTTTCAATTTCAGTAGCAACATGAGACGAGTGGCTTCCATATTGGACTGTGCAGTTCTAGAGAATGAATCTGGACTCTGCCACTTACTACTTCCTGCACCCTTAACTTGGGGGCAAATTTCTAAATAGCTTCAGGCCTCAGTTCCCTCACTTATATATCTTATTGTCTGATATCTAAATCCTCTTAGGGAGAGAACTCTGTTTGGGAAAATGCCTGGGTGGATAATTTGGCTATGAAAATATAGGCCTTAGAGAAGGGTCTGGGAAGGACATGCAGAATACAGGAAGGGCCAGGCATTTTCCATAAGAACGTGGGAGGAACGATTCATTCATTGTTGGTCCTGATGAGAAGCAAAAGAAGAGCCAGTAAGAAAGATTGGGCCACCCTAACCGGTTTGGCTCAGTGGATAGAGCGTCGGCCTGTGAACTGAAGGGTCCCAGGTTTGATTCCGGTCAGGGGCATGTACCTTGGTTGCAGGCACATCCCCAGTAGGGAGTGTGCAGGAGGCAGCTGATTGATGTTTCTTTCTCATCAATGTTTCTAACTCTCTATCCCTCTCCCTTACTCTCTGTAAAAAAAATCAATAAAATATATTTTTTTAAAAAGAAAGATTGGGCCTACATTGGAATGTTGGGGTGGCCAAGTGGACTCTAGGAACAGGGAGAGCTAATATCACTTCCAAGTTACTTCTGTTACTGTGTTGCAGACCTTCCCTATCTTTCCAGATCTTTGATAAAAGTTGCTCCAAGCACAACTGGCTTGATTGGATTTGTGTGTGTTTATGTATATGCGTGTAAGTGTGATTGTGTGAATTAAATAAGGGAATGGCTCAATGTTTACAGTAGAACTGAATGGAAAAGATAAAAAGATGGAATGATCACACAATTACTAAACTAAACTCATTTAGTAAAAGCAGGAGCTCAGTGTGTATGTGTGGGGAAACCATGAAAAGGTAAGCCCCTAAGAAGTTTAGGAATCATGAGACTCATTTTTTTTTTAAATTAAGTAGAAGTTAACACCCATATAGGGTGCCCCCCAAATATATTCACATGTTGGCTGCCATTTTTAATTCCAATGGGTTAAATCTGAAAAGAAAGAAACATTAATTGAGTTCTCAGCTGTTAAAGTGTATATGCATTTTTTGGGACACCCTGTATATCTCAAAAGGGTCATTCTAGCTAATATTTGTATTATATGTACTAGGAAATTGGGGATAATAATACCTACTTGAAGGGTTGTTGTGAAGGTAAAATGAGATAATGTCTGTAAAGTGCTTAGTTCTGTGCATTGCATGTAAACCAGAGCTTAAATGAGAGTTAAGCATCATTTTATAAATATAATGCATTTTCTTTAAAAAGAAAATTGAGTGGAAAAAAAAGTGAATCTCCTGAGTCATAGCAAGCATTTCTTAAATGCCATACTCCTTTCTTTTTAGGAAGGGACTCTTTCAGACCCTTACTTGAGAGCTATATCACTTTACATTGCAGATCCACACAGATACTTCCTGGGAACATATGAGGTCTTTCCCCCTGCTCCTTCTCTCAATTACATATGGCTGTCACTTCTAAGTACCCTGAACCAATGCAAACTATTTCATGACAGTGCAGCGCTTATATTGAGCTGCTGTTTAATGTCCAGGTTTGTCTTCCATCTTTATCCACAACCATCTCAGATTTTTTCTCTCTCTTATAACTCATGTGGGATTATTGCATTGATGACGCCAACTTTCACCTAATTTTACTGAGATGAGGGTCTTGTTTACCCAACAAGTTGTCCTTGCCTCTCCTATAGTGGCCTTCATTTCCAATCCTTTTTTATTACTCCTGCTTTCAAATGTCACTAATTGCCTATTCAGAACATTCATTCTTTGGCTGAAATATGTTATTTGTATCCTTTTCATCTCTCATTTATTTCAGCCTCCTTCTTGTTGCTGAGTTGAGTACTTAAAGAACATTCTTGTACATAACAATCAAACCTCTTCTTCTGAGCAGGCTGGGAAAATTCTGAGAATTATAGGGTTGTCAAAACGCCTGAAAATTTCAGACAGTATGGGTTACACTCGAGGTCACCAGACAGATGTCTGCTTTTCTGCACAGATGATGTGATAACTTTAAGTTTGACGATTCAAATTAAAAGTGTTTTATTCATCCCGAAATAAAACAAAGCAAAACAAAATAACTATCTCACCTGCAATCAGCTACCTTACCTCTGGGTGGTGGACAATCAGCAGCATTTGTGGCCATACAAAAATGTTTGATTGAAATAAAGATAAACGTGCCTTTTGCCTTTAGATATGTGTTTCTTATTAAAACAGCTCTGTGTAAGTACCATGGCATAATTTATCAAGTATATTACTTAATTTATCGATGGTAGCCATTCTGGCAGCTATGAGGTGGTACCTCATTGTTGTTTTAATTTGCATCTCTCTAATAATTAGTGACATTGAGCATTTTTTTCATATTTCTCATAGCCATTTGTATGTCCTCTTTGGAGAACTGTCTATTCAGGGTCTCTGCCAATTTTTAATTGGGTTGTTCATCTTCCTTTTGTTGAGTTGTATGAGTACTTCATATATTTTGGAAATTAACCCCTTATCAGATGTATCATTGGCAAATACGTTCTCCCATGCAGTGAATTCCTTTTCCATTTTTTAAAAAATTGATTTCAGAGAGAGGAAGGAAGAGGGAGAGAGAGATAGAAACATGAATGATGAGAGAGAATAATCAGTTGGTTGCCTTCTGTTTGTCCTCTATTGGGGGTAGAGTCCACAATACAGCCATGGGTCCTGACCGGGAATCAAACCGTGACCTTCTGGTTCATGGGTGAACACTCAATCACTGAATCACATCAATTGGGCATGGGTTCCCTTTTCATTTTGATGCTGGTTTATTTTGCTGTGCAGAAGCTGTTTAATTTGATGTAGTCTCACAAGTATCCATGATCTCACTAATATGTAGAATCTAATGAACAAAATAACAGGACAAACAAAATAGATCCAGAAACATTGAAGTATGCAACAGACTGACATATTTCAGAGGGAAGGGTGGGTGGGGGGGGGCGAGATGGCAAGAGATTAACCAAAGAACTTATATGTAAACTTCTGGGGAAGATGGAAATGTTCTACTTTTTGATTTGATTGGAGGTTGCATGGGTATATACATTCATCATAATTTACATAGTTGTACATAAGACATAAGCTAAAATGTTAACCATGTTGAATTGAGAGTGATTTTATTTTCTTGCTATATCTATGTTTTGCAGGTTTTCCTCAATGAACACGTTTTCCTTGAATAACTAGAATTTAGTTTTTAAAAATAATTTTATTGTTGGAGCTGGTGAACTATTTTTCTAATTTGCCTATTTACAAATATACATCTACATGAGATCACCTTGTCCCTGGGTATACTTAATGCTATAACATTTGCATGAGCATATTTGCCTACAGACAATTTCAAAGTTCTAACAAATCATAGATCTGTATGGCTAGAAAGTAAGTTGAAAAATCAGCTGGTCCAAAAGATTTATGTACATGGCACTGAGGAGAGGTGGTTATTATTTTTCTTCTGGTATATCTCTAGGTATAGAGCCTCCACCACTTCCTTTAGCCAGCCTCTTTCAATACTTTATCATCTTGATGGATGATTGCTTAGAATATCCTTTTGAGGCAGGTAAAAGCCAGATAGGATACTATTATATTGAGGACAAAGCTAGGTTATGGACTTCTAGAATGTTCTTCCATCCACCTGATCCTACTGCTCCATAATTGATATTTCTAGAGTTCGATTTTTCTATTATCTTTGATGAAATTAAAGAGCTGTTTGTATGTGTGAAACTTGTTTTTCTTTATGGACAACTTTCTTTTATTATTAGGAAGTCTTACTCATGGAAGCACCTCAATGATGTCTTGCCTTTAGTTCAGAATAGAGGCATTATACATCCATGCCTTCTTCTCTCTAGTAGACTGTAATTTATGTATTGAGAGAGAAAATACTTGTTAAGAAACTACCAAATCAGGACATTTTTGAGAGGGACAACAGAACTATTACTAATTTAGCTAGCATAACAGACATGAACAGGACTACCTCAGGCTATTTACACTAGAACAAGTTCATCTAAGCTGCTTTTAGCCAACCTGTGCATGTTGGCTGCAGTTGCATGTGTGTTTGTGCGCTGGAGGGGAATGAAGGATCAGGGTCTAAAAAGAGGGAGATTCCAGTTAAGGCAGATTTTGTGTTTGTGAGTTTAAGTAAAGAAGAAAAGTAGTCTATGTTTTTGTTGAAGTCCACAGCTCTCATAAATATTGTTACAAATATAGATTGCATCACTTTTTTGTGGTTCATGATGCTCTGAATATTGATGGAGCATCAGGGTGGAAAGCTCTTTTATTTTGGGGGTGGTCTGTCCTCTATTTACTGATTTTTCCACATGCAATTCTGCATCTGATTATGAGAGACAATCTGCTTGCCTATTCACGAGAAAACTTTCCTTTGATTCAGTTTTTGCCCTGCTCAGCGCTTCCATGCATTACTGTTTTGCTTTACAATAATCAAAATTGATAGCTATTGACCAACTCTGACACCATTCTGATTTTATGAGTATTTTTACACACAAACGGCTCCTTGATTATGCTTATAATTGGCACAGTGTCTGCAGAATCATTTTTAGATTGAATTGGTTGCTCCTAACTTACTTTTAAGTAGTTTTTTTGTGTGCAAAACAACTGTTAAATATAGTCTGATGAGGATACTGTTCATCAGTTTGAAAACACAGTCACTTTCCTGGGTTTACATTGAGAAGGAGGGAGTTTGTGAATGAGAAATATGTAGACTTTAAAGTGGACTCTCAATGTTCAGTCATGTCTGGGAACAAATAAGGGAAATATAAGGGTGATGATGTTCACTTAATTTAACCACTATTAGCTTGATTCTATTTAATTTGATTGAAAAACCATGAAACCAAACCATTTGTAAAAAAGGTAACACAATTCCTCCTCTTTTATTTTGATGGATGTTAATTACTGCAGGCAGGAGCTATGGAGTAATTCAATTACTGGCTATAAGAATGTTGTCATTTAATTAATAATGCATACCTCATATCTGAGTGTGAAGTTCTTTGGAGAGAGATTACAACAGAAAAACGTAATTCGGATACATGTGTATCATCCAAATGTTTTCTTTTTTCTACATACCCAGCAAATATGTATCCATTTTCCCCTTCTCTTTTTATATCCAGTCTAGAGGCCTGGGCTGATTGGGGCTGTCTGGCCCAGTCTCAATCCCCAATCGGGTCAGCAGGGCTTGGGGTGTGGGCTAGGGGGAGGAATGGCGGGAGGTTGGCTATAGGAGTGCACTGATGACCAGGGGGCAGCTCCTGCATTGAGCGTCTGCCCCCTGGTGGTCACTGTGCATCATAACTACTGTTCAGACATCCGGTCGTAACAGTCCCTTAAGCTTTTATATATATAGATTGTACATACTGGAACCTCCCTAGCTTTTTTGCACTTGGTGACAATGCTTTATTTTGATCAGGGACTATTAAGGTCTTTCAGCCTCAAATTTAATTCAGTGTCATAGCAGGAGTTGTTCAAAGAAGGGAAAATGGGTAAGCCGAGACATGGTGAGAGGAGACTTCTTGCTATATGTACTTTTGTAACTTTGAATTTTTTAAATTGAATTTATTGGGGTGACATTGGCTAATAAAATTATATAGGTTTCAGGTGTACAATTCTATAATACATCTTCCATGTTCTGTATTGCATGATCACCATCCAAACTCAAGTCAACTTTTGTCACCATTTATCCTGCCTTTATCTTGTTCTACTTCCCCTTCCCCACTGCCTTCCACATAGTGTTGTCAGTGTGTATGAGGTTTTTTTTTTTTTTGCATAACTCCTTCACCTTTTTTCACCCAGCCCCACAACCCCACTCCCCTCTAACAGCTGTCAGTCTGTTCTCTATCTATGAGTCTGTTTAAATTTGCTTGTTACTTTATATTGTTCATTAGACTCCACATATAAATGAAATCATATGGTATTTGTCTTTCTCTGACTGGATTATTTCACTTAGCATACAGTACTACTCTGCAGGTCCATATATGCGGATGCAAATGGTAAAACTTTCTTTCTTTTTTTTTTTTACCACTGAGTAATATTCCATTGTGTAAATGTAGCACAACATTTTTATTCAGTCCTCTACTGATGGACATTTGTGCTGCTTCCAAATTTTGGCTATTGTAAATAATGCTTCAATGAACATAGGGTGCATACATTCTTTCAAATTAGTGTTTTGGGTTTTTTTGGATACATTCCCAGAAGTGAAATTGCTGGGTCATACGGCAGTTTCCATTTTTAAATTTTTTTGAGGAATCTCCACACTGTTTTCTGCAGTGATTGCACCAATATGCATTCCCACTAATAGGGCATGAGGATTCCTTTTTTTCCACATTCTTGCCAATACTTGTCTGTTGATTTATTTATTATTTTTTAAGATATATATTTTATTGACTTCAGAGAGAAAGGGAGAGGAAGAGTTAGATAGAAATATCAATGATGAGAGATAATAGTTTATTGGATGCCTCCTGCAAGCCCCATCTCAAGGATTGAGCCCACAGTCTGGACATATGCCCTCACCAGGAATCGAACCATGAGCTCCTGGTTCATAGGTCAACACTCAACCACTGAGTCACACCAGCCAAACTCTTTGCCCATTTTTAATCATATTGTTTTCTTGGTGTTAAATTGTATACTTTCTTTATATATTTTGAATATTAACCTCATATCTGGTGTATCACTGGTGAATATTTTTGCCCATTCAGTGGGCTGTGTTTTCATTTTGTTGATGGCTTCTTTTGCTGTGCAAAAAAACTTTTTAGTTTGATGTAGTGACATTTGTTAAATTTTTCTTTTTTTTCCCCTTGCCCAAGCAGGTATATTAGGAAAACATTTTTTTATGATAAATGTCCAAGATTTAATTGCTTATGTTTTCTTCTAGGATTTTTGTGGTTTTGAGTCTTACATTTAAGTATTTAATCCATTTTGAGTTTATTCTATGTATCGTATAAGAAGGTGGTCTAACTTTGTTTTTCTTTTCTTTTCTTTTTTTGCATGATCTGCCCAATTTTCCCCATAGCATTTATTGAATAGACTACCTTTAGCCCATTGTATGTTCTTGCCTCCTTTGTCGAATATTAATTGACCATAGGCACTGATTTTTTTCTGGGCTCCCTATTCTGTTCCATTGATCTATATGTTTTTTTATGCCAATATCATGCTGCTTTGGTTACTATGGCTTTGTAGTGTAGTTTGATATCAGTAGCATGATTCCTCAAACTTTGTTATTTTTTCTCAAGATTGCTGAGGCTACTCAGCGTATTTTGTGGTTCCATAGAAATTTTTGGAGAATTTGTTTTATTCTGTGAAATATGCCATTGGTATCTTGATAGGGGTTGCATTGAATCTATAGATTGCTTTGGGTAGTATGAAAATTTTAATGATGTTAATTCTTCCTGTCCATGAACACAAGTATATGCTTCCACTTACCTTTTTTTTCAGTGTCTTATAATTTTCCTAGTATAGGTGCTTTACATTCTTTATTAAACTTATTTCCAGGTATATTTTGATGTAATTGTAAATGAGATTGTTTTCTTAATTTCTCTTTCTAATAGTTCATTACCCTTTATAATAAAACCCTAATCTGCATATCGACTGAACAGCAGAATGACTGGTCACTATGATGTGCACTGACCACCAGGGGGCAGACACTCAATGCAGGAGTTGCCCCCTGGTGGTCAGTGCACTCCCACAGGGGGAGCGTTGCTCAGCCACAAGCCAGGCTCATGGCTGGTGAGCTCAGCGGCAGTGGGAGCCTCTCCCGCCTCTGTAGCAGTGCTAAGGACCCCTCAGGGGATGTCTGACTGCTGTTTTAGGCCCACTCCCTGGATTGTGAGAGGGCACAGGCCAGGCTGAGGGACTTCCCTGCCACAGAGCACAAATGTTGTGCACAGGGCCTCTAGTTGGTGTATGAAAATGCAACTGGTTTCTGAATATTTACTTTGTATCCTGATACTTTATTGAATTCATTTATCAGTTCTAGTAGTTTTTGGTGGAATTTTTAAGGTTCTCTATATACAGTATCCTGTCATCTGCAAATAATGACAGTTTTACTTCTTCCTTTCCAATTTGGATGACTTTTATTTCTTCTTCTTATCTGATTGCTGTGGCTAGGACTTCTATATTGAAAAAGAGTGGTAAAAGTAGATATCCCTGTCTTATTTCTGATCATACGGGAAACAGTCTTAGTTTTTGCCCATTGAGTATGATGTTAGCTGTGGGTTTGTCATATATGGTCTTTATTATGTTGAGGTATGTTCCCTCTATTTCACTTTCCTGAGAGTTTTTATCATAAGTAGGTGCTAGATTTTATCAAATGCTTTTTTCTGCATCTATTGATATGCTCATGTGATTTTTACCCTTCATTTTATTTGTGTGGTGTATCACATTTATTGATTTGCAGATTTATTATCAACCTTGCATCCCCAGAATAAATCCCACTTGATCATGGTGTATGCTCTTTTTAATGTATTGCTGGATTCTGTTTGATAATATTTTATTAGGGATTTTACCATTGATGTTCAGCAGGGATAATTGGGCTATAATTTTTTTTAAAATGTATTTTATTGATTTATTTTCCAGAGAGGAAGGGAGAGGGATAGAGAGTTGGAAACATTGATGAGATGGAAACATCGATCAGCTACCTCCTGCACATTCCCCACTGGGGCCGTGCCTGCAAGTAAGGTACATGCCCTTGACCGGAATTGAACCTGGGACCTTTCAGTCCACAGGCCGACACTCTATCCACTGAGCCAAACCGGTCAGGGCTATAATTTTTTTTTTCTTTGTAGTGTCTTTATCTGGTTTTAGAATTAGGATAATACTGGTCTCATAAAATGAGCTTGGGAGTCTTACCTCCTCTTGAATTTTTTTGAATAGTTTGAGAAGGATAGGGGTTATTTCTTCTTTTAATGTTTGGTAAAATTCACCTGTGAAGCCATTGGGTCCAGGACTTTTGTTTGTTGGGAAATTTTTAAAAATTTTTATTACTGCTTCAATTTCATTAGCTGTAATAGGTCTATACATATTTTCTGATTTATTTTTGGAAGATTTGATGTTTCTAGGAATTTATCCAGTTCATCTGGATTGTCCAATTTGTTGGCATATAGTTGTTCATAATATTTTCTTAGAATCCTTTGCATTTCTGTGGTGTTAGTTGTTACTTCTCATCTTTCATTTCTGATTTTATTTATTTGGGTTCTTTCTCTTTGTTTTTTTGATGAGTCTGGTTAAAGTATTGAAAATCTTATTTATTTTTTCAAAGAACCAGCTCTTGGTTTTATTGATATTTTATATATTTTTATCCTCTATTTTATTTTGGCTCTAATCTTTACTACTTCCTTCCTTCTACTTACTTTGGGCTTTGTTTGTTATTCTTTTTCTAGTACTTTTAAGTAAAGTTTAGATTGTTTACTTGAGATTTTTCTTGTTTCTTAAGGTAGGCCTGTAATACTATGAATTTTCCTTAGGACTGCTTTCGTTGTGTCCCATAGGTTTTGGGTTGTTGTGTTCTCATTTTCATTTGCTGCAAGGTATCTTTTGACTTTTTCATTGATCTCATTGTTAACATGTTATTTAGCCTTCATGTCTTTGCGTGTTTTTTAGTTTTTTCTTGTGATTGATTTTTAGTTTCATACTATTATGGTCAGAGAAGCTTGATAATTCAGTATTCTTAAATTTATTGAGACTTGTTTTGTGTCCTAACATGTAGTCTATCATGGAAAATGTTCCATTTGCACTTGAGAAGAATGTATATTTTGTTGCTTTGGGGTGAAATGCTCTGAAGATATTGATTAAATTCACATTTAGGTGCTCCTATGCTGGATCTATAAATATTTACAAGGGTTATGTCCTCTTGTTGGGTTGCTTCCTTTATCATTATATAGTGTCCTTCTTCGTCTGTTACTATAGAGTTTCCTTTAAAGTCTATTTTATCTAAGTATTGATACCCCAGCTTTTTTTCCCATTTGCATTTAATACCTTTTCCATCACTTTACTTTTAGTCTGTGTGCATCTTTTGTTCTAAGATTAGTCTTTTGTAGACAGCATATATTTCGGTCTTGTTTTCTTATCTATTCAGTTACTCTGTCTTTTGATCCGAACATTTAGGCCATTTACATTTAAAGTAATTATTGATAGGTACATATTTATTTGCCATTTTATTCTTTATAACTATGTTGTTGTTTTCTCCTATTTCTCCTCCTCATCCTCGTCCTCATCCTCATCCTCGTCCTCTTCCTCCTCTTCCTCCTCCTCTTCCTTTTTTTCCTCCAAGATCCTGTTACATTTCTTGTATTACTGGTTTGGTGGTAATGAACTCCTTTATCTTTTCTTGTCTGGGAAAAACTCTTTATTTCTCCTTCAATTTTAAATGATAGCCTTGCTGTTTGTATAGTCTTGGCTGTATATCCTTGTTTTTCATCACTTTGAATATTTTGTGCCAATTCCTTCTGGCCTGAAATGTTTCTGTTGAGAAATAAGCTGACAGTCTTATGGGAGCTCCCTTATAGGTAACTGTTTCTCTTGCTGCTTTTAAGATTATCTTTATCTTTGACCTTTGTCATTTTAATTATGATATGTCAACCTTTTTGGGTTCATCTTGTTTGGGGCTTGTACTTTTTAATTTTAAACCTAGAAAATTTAATATGTATTCAAAAATTGAGTTAAAATATCTACATACTGGTAATACCTATGCTGATGTAAGAAATTTTTTTTTTGCATTGAATTATCTACTGAATCCCTTGTAACTCTTCTCTTTAAGAATACAACTGCCAGATTTAGGGCATATCATGTGCACATTGTGGAAAAATTTCCCTTAGAAACACATGGAAATTAGTTGGCGTTATGACACTATGTATGTATATTATATTTAGATACCCGATTGATTGACTGGATTTTCAATTGTCTTGACTTTGTATCACAATGTTTCTATGGAATTATACATTCCAAGTTTCCTAAAATATAGCCTTATTAAATGAGCAATTATGAAAAACTTTTGTAAGTTGTCATCATTTAGACAAAATGTATCTATGACTAATTTTAAAAAACATTTTGTTCAGCATCTTTACCTTCATGTAGGCACAGCTGCTAACTTTTGGTGTTGAAAGGAAAAAGTTAGACTTTCATTTTAAAAGAGAAAAATGACAGTATGACGGTGACAGGAGTGAAGAGCAAAAAGACATAGTTCTGCAATTCAAGCAGACACTCGGGAATCAAAGACTTCTTGGATAATCCAGTTGCCCACTTAAGAGAAAGAATTTTTTCCTCTTTTGTTCCCTTTTGGATAACGTATTATTCATCAGAATAAAATGTGGCTTTTAAGAGAAAAAAAGGGGCCTATGCCTTTAGTGTATTTTTTCCAGTGGAGTTTCTTTCACTTACTTTATTAGAGCAAAGTAAATGATTTTACTCCTTGGTGTCACATATGGTCAAGTCTAAGTAGGGC
>PVJC01024640.1:0-25388 GCA_004026665.1 Murina feae | reverse complement strand
AAAGGCTGGCCTGACCACGAGGCGGGGTTTTCCCTGCTTTCTGGTGGCTGGAGGAAGATGGGCAGTAGGCAAGCTTGGGAGGCAGGCCGCACCCAGCCCTGGCCATGCTCAAAAAAGAGAACAACATGCTGGGGAGGGCAAGAGTCTGAGAGATCAACATAGAGGGGGTGCCTGCTCCAAGCCTCCACGGTGTGCCTGGTGGCAGGTCCCCAGCAGGTAGACACACACAGGAGGACTGCTTCGAACCTCAGATGCGGCTGGGGGCAGGTCCCCAGTGGCGACACACACATACACACACACACACACACACACACACACACACACACAAAAGGCGCCTGGCAGACTGGGGCCATCATAGGACATCCACTGAGGGGTCCCAGACAGTGAAAGGGCACAGGCTGGGCTGAGGGACTCCCTCCACCCCGAGTGCACAAATTTTTGTGCACCGGGCCCCTAGTTAACTCTTATAAACATCAATAAGGGTGTCCAGGTTGGCAGTAAGGACTGATACTCAGTAATTCTGGTCTCAGCAGAACCAGAATTTCAGTTTCCTCTCATCCATTCCACACCTGTCTCCCTTCCTGCCCCCATCAGCCTACACTGACTTCATCTCACCCCTTGCACTGAAATTTGCTGTGCCTGAGATGCCCATCTAGTACAGGTCCCTCCCACTTGGTGAACTTTTATTCTTCCTTCATATCCAGCTCAAGTCACTCATCTCTATAAAGTCTTTCTTAAACTTCCTACCCTGCCCCAAGCAGTTTCTCTCTTCCATCTGCTGCCAAAAAACATTGTACATACCTTTTAAAATAGCATTCATCATATTTTATTACAACATCTGTTTACAAAGTTTATGTTCCCTTTCCCATTAAATGATTGGGGAGTCCTCCTATGTATGCTCTCTAATGGTCCACAGTAGACCTTCAGGTAATGTTTGTTGGATGACTGATGGAGGTGCCTTTTAAAAGCTAATTTAAAGTGTATGAGACTTTTACTGTAATTAGCTTTTGTGTTTGGGTGATCATGAGTGGATGTGTAAATTTTTGTAAGTGTTTTTATGATGAGCCATTATATGAGGACAGAGTCATTAGTGCAAATTAAGGTCTTTGACCACCCACAGGTTTTTACGATGAACTGTCCCAAAAAAACAAGTATAGCCACAAACTTAGGGACAGATACCACGACAGAAAAAAATAAGCTTGACCTGAAATCAGGGTGTGTTATAATTTGTCTCTTAGGAGCAGAATGATTCAGCATTCCTTCCCTTACTTTCAGAGCTAAAATCTCGTGGCCACATGGCAATTTCTAGGTCAGGTTCTTTAAATGAAAGTGCTCTGAGATACTTTTACTTGGTTCTTTGTTTTAATCAGGTAAGTAAGATTTAAAAGGTTTGGGTCAGGGGGAATCCTAACTAAATGTAGATGAGGAAATGGTCTTATTGCAGCCTTCTAAAGGACAACAGAGGCCTCACAGAGAAATGATGGGCTCCCATTATTGTACAAGAAGACACTAGCAGTAAAAGGTGCCATGCTAACCTTTGTGCACAGAGATGAGCTTTAACCTCGGTCCTTCCTGTAGGCCTGTGCCTGACCCCCTGAAATCCAAATAAACTAGCTCTAGTGGAAAGGTTAGGTAGTGGGTGAAGCACCTACTATGTAATGTTTCCGAACTGACATGAGCACTGAATGGATGTGCTTTACCCCGTGGGTCCACGTTTATATCTGTGGGCTGACCTCAAGGACTGAAGGGGGGTTGGATGTGTATGCTATGTTTATGTTTCTAACAGTTCTTATGGACACGTCATGAACTGTGTTGGGGTGAGTTCTAGAACCACAGATTGGGATCCTTAGTGGATCTCAAAGCCCTACTTATAGACTTTTGAACCACCTGTGGTGGCTACCATAACACTTCCACCAAATTTTTTAGGATTGCCTGCTGGTAAGGGGATAGCCATCATCAGAGAAGTCCACGTCATCCCCATCCGTCCACACATCCTTGTCACTCCCCTTACCAGCAGAGAGTCCACTGACATCCAGGGCCACCAGTGCTGGCTTTGCCTCACTTCAGACTCTCCTCGGCCACCTTACTCGCTTCCTTGAGATATGTCACTTTATGAGGGTTTTATATTGTTTTAACAAAAGCCTGTAACACATCTGAAATTCTGAATCTCTTTCTATGTGATCCTTCACTAATAAAAAATAACTCAAGGACTCCACTATGAGAAAGTGTTAAATTTAATTACTTTGCATTGAGGATCTAACAGGAATAATGGTTCTTTATTCCTATAACTTTATTAATAGTTTAATATCTTTTTTGTGTCTTTTAAAAAATATATGTTTTATTGATTTTTTTACAGAGAGCAATGGAGAGGGATAGAGAGTTAGAAATATTGATGAGAGAGAAACATCGATCAGCTGCCTCCTGCACACTCCCCACTGGGGATGTGCCCGCAACCAAGGTACATGCCCTTGACCGGAATCGAACCTGGGACCCCTGAGTCCGCAGGCCAATGCTCTATCCACTGAGCCAAACCAGTCAGGGCTCTTTTTTGTGTCTTAATCTTCACAACAAAACTATTCATTTATTTATTTTATTAAACAAATATTAACTGAGTGCTTACTCTGTGCCAGGCACTGTTCTAGGAACTGGAGATATGGTGGAGAGTAAAAATAGATATAGTCTCCACCCTTATTATGATTTTATTCATTCATTTTTTGAGGAGGAAGCTGGTCTTGCAAGGAATGTCAGGCCATAAAACCAAACAAAATGCTGTCCTTAGGGGGATGGAGGGGTTGTGCTGGAGCCAGCCAGCACAGAATCATCCTGGGATGTGGCCTTGCACCCTAGGGGCATTCCTGCAGACTCACAAGGGGGCAGAACCCCAGAAGCTTATAAAAAGTGAAGCCTCTGTATGTTATCGTATTTTCCGGTGTATAAGACGACTTGTTAACCCAAGAAAATCTTCTCAAAAGTCGGGGGTTGTCAATGGAGCCAGACGGAGACCGCAAGTGTCTTCGGTCGGCTCCTTTATGTGCCGCATACGGTCTCCGTCCTGACTTCTTAACCCAGGAAAATCTTCTCAAAAGTTGGGGGTTGTCTTATACACCCAGTCGTCTTATACGCCGGAAAATACAGCACTCTGATTTGGAAAAATTCTTCCCAGGGTCCATTGGTTAACCAATGTTTTATAAAAAGGACTCCTTCCCTTTCCCCAAGAAGTGTGCTTGACATTTCTTTGCTCTTTTGTAACAATTTGGTCAACAAATACCTGTTGGCTGCCTACTATGTGTAGGATATTGTTCTGGGCACCAGAACAAAAGAGGCAGAAATCCTTTCCTCTGGAGGAGATTACATTCTAGATGGGGGAGATAGAATACAAACAAGTTACGTAAAATATATAGTTTGTTGGTTAAAAGAGCTAAGGAGGGTAAACGTGGGGAAATGGATTGCAATTTCAGATAGGTTGGCTGCGTTGGTCCTCACCCAGAAGATGATGTTCAAGTACAGAACTGAAGGAGGTGAGGAAGCAAGCCATTTTGATATCTGGGAGTAATTCAGGCAAGAGGGAATAGTGAGGAGACCAGTGTGGCTGATGCCAAGCCAGCCAGGGGCAAGCATTAATGAGAGGAAGTTGGAGGGGTGGGAATGTAGACAGGGCAGATATGTAGGCCTGTGGGTCATGGAAGGACTTTGACTTTTACTCTGGATGAGCTGGGAATCACTGAAGGGTTTTGAACAGAGGAGTGACATGGCCTGATGTATGTGCACAGGGTCATTTTGGACATGGAGTTGAGAATAGACTGATGGCAACAAGAGCAGAAGTAGACACTTACTTGGGAAGTGTTTAGGCGAGAGATGATGATTGTTGAGCTAGAATGATTTCAGGGGAGCAGGTGAGAAGTGACTGGATTTCGGATATAATTTGAAGACAGTTGTCAGGATATACCTACTGGATCAGATGTTGGATGTACAGGACAGGCTAGTCAAAGAGGACTCCAAAATGTTCAGGCTGAGGAGCTAGAAGAATAAAGTTTGTCATTTCCTTGTGTGGACAGGATGTGAGAGGAGTGGGTTTGGGCAGGTGGTGAGGATCAGAATGCAGTCTGTGGTGCCCCTATATATTTTACTTGTTTGTATGCTGTCCTCCCCATCCAAGTGGCAGTGTCAAGTAGGCCGTTTATCATACTGATTGAGACTCAGGGGAAAGCCTTATACCTATCAAGGGAGTAACTGTGGAGGTCCAAGGCCTGAGCTCTGGGGCATTGCAATGTTTGTGATCAGGCTGAGAAGGAAGATAGCAAAGAGTCCTGAGTAAAGGAAATGAAGAAGCGAGTGTGGTATCCTGGAAGCCAAGAAGAAGATGTGATCGGACCGTGTCAGATGTTGCTGGTAGACCAAGTGAAATGAGGAATGAGAACTGGTCATTGGATTTAGCATCGTGACCTGATAAGAGCAGCTTTAGTGAAGTGATGGAAACAGTGAATATACACACTCTTAGGAGTTTGTTATAAAGGGAAGGTGGAAAATGGGTTGACAGATTGCTTTGGACTAAGGTGTGGCCCCTCTCAAACTCATATATTGAAGCTCCTACCCCCAATGTGATGATATTTGGAGATGGGTCCTTTGGGAGGAAATTTTATTCTTCTAGCTCCTCAGTCTGAACATTTTGGAGTCCTCATTGACTAGTCTGTAGCTGGAAGGGGTGGCTGAGGTAGGGTAGGTTTAGATGAGGCCATGAGGGTGTTTTCATGATGGGCTTCGTGCCCTTATAAGAAGAAACCAGAGAGCTTGTCCTCTCCCTGCCATGCAAGGATACAGCAAGAAGGCAACTGTCTTCTCTGCAAAACAGGAAGAGGGCTCTCACCAAAACTCAACCCTGCTGACATCCTGATATCAGACTTCCAGTCTTCAGGGCTGTGAGAAATAAAGGTCTGTTGTTTGAGCCACCCAGTCTGTGGTACTTAGTTAAAGCAGCTTGAAATGACTGAGACTTTCTCAAAAGAGGGATGGATTTGAGAGGCGTTTCGTAAAAAACGGAGAAATAACAGCTATCTGCTGGTGTGAGTAATCCAGTAGAGAGAGAAAGTGGCAAGCAGGAGAGAGGTGAATTGCCAGAAACGTGCCTTTACTGGGCGAGAGGGGTTGGGATCTGTTGTATGTTTCAAGGAGTTGGTCTAAGATAGGAGCAAGGATACTTCAGCCATCAAAATAAGAGAGAAGGTAAACTATGTGGCATAGGTACAGGTGTGCAAGTTGATGTGATAGTGGGAGATTTTAGAGAAGTTCTTTTCTGATTGCCTTGGGTTTTCTCATCAAAATAGGAAGAGTGAGAATGAGGAGGGAGAAAGTTGTGAAGGTTTGAGGCAGGAAAATAAATTGTGAACTTGTGTAGGGTTGTGGGAGAGTGAATGGACTCGGAACTATAATGCTTATTACACAGCAAGAAGGATGCCCTTGAACCAATCAGCTGGTTTGGGTGTTTTTAATCCAGATTGGTTTCATTGCACAGGACGGCACAGAGTAGGCAGAGAGTTGGAGCATTCTAACCAGGGTTATGATTTAGCCAAACAAGAAACAGGTACAAGAACTTGAGGGTTTAAGTTATAGTTCTTGTGTATGGACTTTAAATAGAGTAAAAGAGAAAGAAGGTAGGAAGGGGGTGAGGGACAGTGAAAAGATGAGGGATCCATGCATGGTAGTTCCTGATGGGGTCTAAATGTGGCTGGAGTTGGGAGAAGCTGGAAAGATAGGAGACAGTGCCTGGGATTGGAATTATGATGAGTGCATGAAGTCTAGACTGTAGCTGAAAGGGGTGGCTGAGGTGGGGTAGTGGACAAGACTCTTGGAGAAAAGGAGGTCCAGAAACAGGCCTGGGCATTGGAAGAGTTCTCTGTATGGACACTGAAATCATCCATATCTGTGAACGTAAGGGAGAATCAGTGAGTCAGGAGCTAAAGCTTCCAGGACAGCGGGGAGTAACTGGGGTCTTTAGCTAATTTGCACAAGTTGGATGCTGTGCAGTCTGATGAGAGTCAGGCTGGGTGTTTAGGAGGGAGAAGAGAATGTACTGGAAGCCAAGGAGCAAGGAGCACATCTGTCCTGCCCGTTGCCCCAGTAATCCCAGGTGTAAGAGAAAACAGCCACAACTTGGTGGAGCTGCTGGGTAAGCAGTGTTACTGAGGAGAGCTGGGGTTCAGTGGGAAGCACCCAGAAAAAGAAGGCAAAGGGAACACACACTGAAAAGTTTGAAGGTAAGGGATTTGCTGCCCATGGAGTCCCCACGGGCTCAGTGGAGATGGGACGGAGTGGAAGGTGGGAGTAGAAAAGGCAAGTCAGAGCCAGGTGGAGCTTTGAGTTCAGGGAAATGACGTAGCCTTGGAGACCGGAGTCCTGGGTGACTGACGTGGAAGGGATGAAATTTGTCTCATGGTTTGCAAGAAAGACCCAGATGGTGAGGTGGGGAAGAGATGAGGGAGGGACCTGAAAGTGGGAGGTTTCCACACTCTGGGACCCTTCCATTTTGCAGAAGAGAAAACAGACCCAGAGATTTTTGTCTTGCCAAGCCATTAAATGGCAGCGAGGAATTACATCAAGCCTCTGACTTGGAGGCCGCTCTGCCATAATTGTCTTTCATCTCATGTTGTCTCAACTTCTTGAAGTGCTTTAAAAATAGGTTAGCCCTGAGATATCAGATATCCCAAACTCAGTGCTTGTAAGATGCCGTGCTGTTCCTATTGATTTGTTTCTGAGAGGTAGACATTATACATTTATTAGTTTTACACATTTCTTCTGAGCCCAGAGGCACCATGAGTCAACATCTCCCTTCTGAAACCTTCCTTGGTTCTCCCTCAGAGGTGGTCACCTCCTGCTCCCTCTAGCACTTCTCACTTTGTGTTGTAAAAGGTCGCCTCCTCGCCCCACCCCTGCCCAACCAGACTGATAATTTTTCTTGATACCTAGGTGCTCCGAGGAGGGCATCCATGGCATTAATCACAGCTGTGTGTTGTCTTTCTTAAATTCCAGGGAGTAGTGTTTGTTTCATTCATACATCTCACCTCCCATTCCCGGCCCTTTAAGATGGTGCCTGTTCCTTAGCTGTCAGTGCCCCCCCCCCCCATTTAATAGGGCCCCGCTTCTAACCATCAGCATCTGAACCTGTCACAGGAGCATGGCCATTTAGCCCACACAGGCATGGCAAGCCAGAGGGGCCAAGGATTTAATACCATGCCCCTGGAGCAGCTCTCCACCAAAGACTGAATTGATGTATTAAAAATTATACTCGCCAGCTCCTTTGCCCCTTGAGTAGGATAACGGATGTGTATGTACTGAGCCAATTCTCATTTTTGCGTGGCAGGACTAAGCCCCGTGGCCAAGGTGGTCGCTCCGTTGATAACACATCCTTATTGCCTCATTCTCTTCTCTACTCACTAATAGTGTTTCCTGACATTAATCACCGTCATAATAAACCTCGTCCACTTAAGTCCTCCTTTCTGGGAGTGCTTTGGGGAAACCCAAACTAATACTGGGTGTGGCCCAAAGTAGGTACTAAGTAAATATTGGCTCAATGAACGCATGAAACAATACATGTGTATTGAGCAAGTGGGTGAATGAATATTTGTGTATAATTCTTTCTCCATAAGGAGACTATGTGCTCCTGGTAGGCAGAGACCACCTGGCTCATCTTTGTATGCCCGCTTCATAGTGTGTCTGACTCGTTCCAATAGTTCAGAAAAGGTTGCTTCGAATTAAATGACCTCAAAACAGCAGTTGGTAGAAGGAGAAAGTGGCCACATAATCACCAGGTTTTAATGAGGCGGAGGTGAGATTTCTTCGGGCATTGTAACAAGAACTTTAAAAGGGCAGGAGGAGTGGCAACGGCATCTACTTGTTAAAAAAAAAAAAGAATAAAAGTAACTTTTCCTTATGAGAAAATGCTGAGGGTAGAGTAGAAAAAGCCGAGGGAGAACCTGGTGTGTGCGATGAGCCAGGTCATGTTTCAGGTGACACATCTTCTCATAACATAACATAATGTGAAGCCCTTAATGGGTTATCCACTTACTTTATTTATATTATTGATTCCTTTCTGACAACTTTCAGAGCTTCGCTACCAGCCACTGTTGTTACCTGATCCTGCTAACATATAGTGGTTCTAAAAGCTGCCATAACTGAGGCGTCCCTGCTTGCCCTCATGCACAGTGTCCTATTTTCTGTTATTTTTGCTGTTGGCTTTGTAGATGAGCGTGTTTTTTTTTTTCCTGGCATACTAGGAACCAGTTTCATTTTGCAGCTTTCTTTGTGAAGCTAAGGATGTGTGTGTGCGCGCACATAAATTAGTGCTGTATGTGCACGGGTTGAGAGGGTAGGGATCCATGATGTATCAGTTCCATGTAAGGGCAAAGACAATCAGATCTATTGCAGGGGTCCATATTCCAAGACATCTCTAATTTAAATGAGACAATATATGTGGAAGTTTTTTTAGCAAAGTACGTAAAACACAACAGATGCTCAATAAAAATGCGAGCCAAATTCAGATCTGAATGACTGCACCTTTTATTTATCCCTGCTGCTGCTTCCCTCTGTTGATATTAATAATGAGAGTGGTTTTTAATTTTTAGAGCTCTACGTTCCAATAATGATTTGCTTATTTCTAAAACTATATCTCTGTATTATAAAGTGTATTTCTTTGCTGTAGTACATACAAATGCAGAAGTCTAGTTTTGTAGGGTGCACTTAATTTAACTCAATTTATAAATTAGGAAATGGGTTCAATTCTTTGGGAAAGTTACACATTTTTCTATCTTGTTTTTAATAAAATATTTCCGAATATAAACAATGGAGAGTTCAAAAGGAAATCAGAATATAATTACCTTTGAAAGTAGATTAGTCTTTTTAGAATTCATATGGAGAAAATGTTATTGAGGCTAAATAGTACATGTCAAGCCCAACCTACGAGTCTGGGAGGCCCCAAATATCCCAGAAGCAACTCAGCTCCCTTTTCCCTGCTCTGTTCCCTAGGCCAGGGTGATGCCCCAGAGCATAGGACGCTGCAGCTCATGGAATCCCTTGTGCTTTGAGGGCATGAGCCTCTCCCTGCTGAGGGGTTTCCTTCCATTCACTGGCAGCCAAGCAGAGCCCTGCCCACTCCGATGTCTTGCATCAGCTCTTCATTCCCTTGGCTTCAAGCCCGTAGATTGCAGTGGACCCTGGGAAGGGTGACACATTGAGGTCCATCCTGTATTAAGTTTATCTTTCCGGAGGAGAGAGCTGAATGAGGAGATGGGGAGTGATTGCATAAGTGGTTGACGGTCTCAGAATTCACAGACAGATTTGCCAAGGCCAGACTTAAACCCATGTTGTTCTTGGCCATGTCTGTGTGGAACTGCTGTCCTTATTGAAGCCACAGTGAGTAGCGTCAGCCTCTTGTCTACTACTTTCAGGCATGGTGGTATAAACTAGATTTAGACAGCAGAGGGCAGGAATGAACAGGAGGCAAGGGGAGTGGCCCATAGCAAGAATGCTGGAACCGGGCCAACAGGCAGGAAAGTAACTAGTTGTGTGAGCACTTATCCCTAAACCTGCCATGTCCCTCTCTGCACAGAGCTGCATGACCAGCACAGTAAGAGCCCTGACCTGTCTAACTGTTTGGTAGAGCCTTTTCAGCTACTCTTTAACCCATTCCATTCTTCATTTATTAAAGGCTTCAGTTGGAATGAGCCAGGCCCAAAGATTTACCTTTGGAGAAGAGAGATGAAGTCCTGGTAAGACTTCCTAGGTCTATGTGAACTGCTTGTTGAGGCTGAGCTGTCTCTGTCCACTTGTGGTTGATATTTCCAGAAATGACTGAAGTCTTTTCTTCGCATTTGGAAGTGTAACTGTCCGTTTGTGGTCTCACGTTGGGATTGAAAAGCCAAGCATTTCTGCTGCTTCTCGTTTCACTAGGTCACTTTTCTGTTGCAAAGCCGTTTTTCTCATCAGGTGGTATGCATCTCCATCCATTGTCTTACCTTGCTTAGCAGAATGTCTGTGCAATCCTAATGCCAGCACCTTACAGACTATGTTTAGCATTGTGTAGTTTCAAAGCATTTTTAAACATTTTATCTCATTATGTACTGTCATCCTGGGCTGTGGCTTTTCCCCTGAGTATATTTCCTCAGCATTTGCACCAACTTGAGTACTTTTCTTTCTTCTCCTGTCAATTTTGAGTCTGCTATACAGGGCTTGCTCCCCCCGCCCCTTTCATATTATTTCCTACAGGGCCTATGAGTGGCAAAGGAAAAGGCATATCTAAATGGTACTATTTCTGATAGTAAAGTGAAGATAACCTAAATGCTCTTTATAAGTCATCTGTGAGAATTATGTCCCAGTTCCTTGGGAATATACTACGAGTAGAAGTACTAAAAACAGTTTCTCTTCATCATTATACCTACTCCCTTTTTCTAAATTGGCAAAATATCTCCTAGAAATGGGGGGAACTGTGCAAGTTAGATCCATACTGTGTTTTTGTGTGCTTGCTTTGTTTTAATTTTGTTTTGCTTATTGTTTTTGTACTAATATTATTCATGCCCCAGTGGAGAAATAGGAATTGCATTAGCACCTTTTGTTTTCTTGGACTTGTATTGTTGTACAGAATATCACTTTTGAAATAGAAGGTGCTTTAGGTTAAAGCTTATAAGATGGTTCTGGAACTGTGTCTCAAAGTTTTTCTTAAGAACATTCTGGAAACTCCTTTAAAGTTCACTAAGGCAGACCAAGTTGTTCCCTGAACTCCGTTCTCATTACTCTCACATCCCATTTCATGGCTCCATCATTCTATCCCCAGATGCTGGGTGCACCATAGATGCCTAGATTACTACTATGTCTTATGGTTTGTATTGTAATAATACAAACCATAGGGCATCGAGGTTGAAAGAGACCGAGCAGGTTGCTGTAAGCTTACCCTCCATGCCATTCTCAAGTGTCCAATGAGCCTTGGTCCATTCCATCCTAAGGCACTGGAAAAGTATCCCTTTTGTTGATTCCAAATCCTCCCTGTAGCTTCTGCACAATTCAAAAGTCATTAAGTGCCTATCATGTACCTGGCACTGTGCTAGGGTCTGGAGATACAGAAATAAAGAGACGGATAACTCATGGATAGCTCTATCGCCTGGGGTCATAGAGGACAAGCCAAATAGTTCTTATCCATGGACACCCTACAGATACTTGAAGACTACACTCCTGTTCCTCTGTGACCTCACTTGAACCTAATATTCCCAGTCTACCCAGTCTAATACAGTTCAAATTCTTTTGCCATATGGATCAATTGTCTTTGGATGACTTCTAGTTCGAATATTTTTGTTTGTTTGTTTTGTTAATGCTCACCTAAGGATATTTTTCCATTGATTTTTAGACAGTGGAAGAGAGAGGGAAAGACAGAGAGAAACATCATGTGAGAGAAACACATTGATTGGTTGCCTCTTACATGAGCCCTGACCAGGGCCCAGGCGAGGGAGGAGCCTGCAACTAAGGTATGTGCCCTTGACTGGAATTGAACCCAGGACCCTTTGGTCCACAGGCCAATGCTCTATTCACTGAGCAAAACTGGCCAGGGCTGAATATTGAATTGATTTTTAGTAGATTGATTTTTTTTTTTGAGTTTGTTTTGTTATAAAGGTAATATGCACTTGAAGACATTTTAGCAAATATAGATAAGTTTAAATAGGAAACCACTTGTAATCTCTTTACCCACTGTTAAAGTGTTGCTGTATTTTATTTCAGCTTTTACTAACTTGTATTTTATAATTTTGTTCCCTGTTTTCTTTACTTACCATTGGCATTTTTGCATTCATTATATTCATAAAAATTATTTAAATATTTACATATTTCAGATAGACTTTTAATGGTTAAGTCATAAAAGAGTAGTAAGGATCCCTTATGGGAGCTATCATGCTTCCTTTTCCGTAAGTCCCCAGTCTCCTAAGCCACTGTCTTTGAGGACTACTAGTACTATACAGAAGGAAGGTGCTGGGCTATGCTCTCTCCTTGTGGATTATTCTTGATATGCTGCCTTTTTTTTCTGTTTGTTCTTTTGTGTTCCCTCATAATCATGCTCTGCCCATTTGTTTGGAGTATTGAGTTGACTATAGCTTTCTTGTTACAACAGGGTGTTCAAGTGCCATTTCCAAGGCTATCTTCCTGCTGGGTTCAGTCTTGAGGAGTCTGTCAGAGCCAGTTCTGGTGGGACTAGACAACAGTAAGCTCAGGGCTCACTTTTCTCCTTCAATTGCAGGCCTACAGCTGAACCAGAAGGCACTCACCACTTTCCCGGATGTGGTGCTTGTTCGGGTGTCCACACCCTCGCTGCAGTCGGACAGTGACATCACCGTCCTGCGACACCTGGAGAAGTTGGGCTGCCGCCTAGTCAATCGCCCGCAGAGCATTTTAAACTGCATCAACAAGTTCTGGACATTCCAAGAGCTGGCTGGACATGGTGTCCCCATGCCAGATACCTTCTCCTATGGTGAGTGTCCTTGAAATAGGGTTGCAGTTTATCTTTCTCAGTTGCATCTCTGTGTTTTCTCTTCCCAGTAGCCCTTGAGTGTCTTGTTGGTTTTCACTACAGAGCTGTTCATCTTAGATGATTCAACAACTTAAGTCTATCATGGTCATTCTCTCTGTCTGAAATGCTTTTGCTTCTTTCTGTCTGTAATTCATTCATTAAATATGTATTTGGCACACACTATGTGCCAACCACCATACTAGCACTGGACTATAGTGGTAAGTACCAATAAGAGTCCTGTCCTCAAGGCATTGCCAGGTCTTCACAGGCAGAGATGGCAAGTGAATAAGCAAATGCAGTGTAGTAAGTGCCATGATAAGAGTTAGTGCAAGGTAGTGAGGGAATACGTAGGAGAATTCTTAGTGAGTTTAGAAGATATTGAGGAAGGTTTCCCAAAAGAAATAGTATCTAAACGAAGCTGAAGTTATCCAGGTAAAACAGAGGGGGGTGGCGGGGGGGGGGGGCGGGAAGGACTCTAAGCCAAGGGAAGAATATAGAAAGACCTAGAGGCAAGAGAGAGCTTGACCAATTGGTGGTATTTTTAGTATTTTGTAGGATGTAAGGGAGACTGAGTTGAGATATAAGATAAGTAGCCATATACGTATGTGAAGGAGATTGGATCTAATCTTGAGACTAACCAAAAGTTATTGGGCTTTAAGCAAGAAGGTGGCCTGATCAGAGTTCAGAAGATCACCTTGGCTACTCTAGGAAGAAGGAATTAGGCAAAGCAAAGTGGAGACAAGATATGTAGTAGCAGACTTTTTAAACCATTTAAAAGAGCAATGATGGTCTAAACAAAAGTGGCCATATTAGGAATGAAGATAAGTCCATAGATTCAGGAATTATGAAGGATAAAGAAATAATAGGGCATGGTGGTTGGTTGGGTAAGAGGGGTATGGAGAGGAATCAAGAGTGACTGGTTTCTGGTTTGGGCAACCAGATGTGATAGCAAACACTGAGACTAGAAACATAGGAGAGAAGACACAGATTGATAGGTAGGAGGTAAGAGGTTGGAGGGAGAGATGATTTCAGTTTGGGACGTGTTCTGTTTGAGCTGTCTACAGTATATGCAAGTAAAAATATTCAGTGGGCAGCAGAAAATGGATCTGGAGCTCCTAAGAGAGGTGTAGACTGGGGAAGTGGAATTGGAAGCCTTTATTATATTAAGTGAAGTCACAAGATTGGATGGGATTACTCGGGAATTTGTAGAACGAAGAGAGCTGAACTGTACACCTAAAATGGTTAAAAAGATAACTTTTATATTATGTACTAGGGGCCCAGTGCACAAAAATTTATGCACTCTGGGGAGTCCCTCAGCCCAGCCTGTGCTCTCTGGCAGTCTGGGACCCCTCGAGGGATGTCCACCTACAGGCATGTCTGACCAGCCTGGGTGAGGAGGGGCTGATGGCTGTTTGCAGACTGGCCAAGCCCTCCAGTGTGGACCCTCACCCCATGGGGGTGTGGCCAGCCTGGGTGAAGGGCTGAGGGCCGTTTTCAGGCTGCCCACAGCTCCCATTGACCCAATGTCCCAGCGAGGCTTGCTGGAATCAGGTTTTTGGTGTTTATTTATCTTCTATAATTGAAACTTTGTTGCCTTGAGCAGAGGCCCGGCCAGCCTAGGCAGGCAGTTTCCTCCATCACTGTTGCAACGGAAGCCTCCTGTTTGCTCTAGCTCCGTGGCTGCCGGCCTCCATCTTGGCTGGGTTAATTTGCATACAGCCACTCTGATTGGCTGGTGGGTGTGGCTTGGCTGGTGGGCATGGCTTATGTGTCTTGGAGTGATGGTTAATTTGCATATTACTCTTTTATTAGATTAGATATTTTACCACAATTAAAAAAATCAAATGTAATAAAAGAGGATTCAAGAGGGACTCCTTTAGGAAATGGGTAAAGGAAGAGGAACCTGTATAAGAGACTAAGCAGGAACAGCTGTAAAGGTGAGATGAGAAAGAGAGATGACAGAAGCCAGTGGGAAGAGCAGTCCAGGAAGGCTGGCATAATTAAAAGTGTTGATTGATCCATGTGAAAGGACAAGTGATGTAAGCACTGAGATGTGTGTTGAGTTTAGCAACAGGGAGTTTAATGAATATAGCTTCAGTTTAACGATGGGAAGAGAAGCCAAATTGTCAAGGAAGAAGAAATGAATGGGAAGTGAGGAAATGGAAACCCTTTCAAATAGCTTAATTGTAGGGATATGAAGTTGCAGATAAGGAATGAGGCAGGGTCAAAGAACAGGGGTTTTATTTGTTTGGATGGAAGAGAACTGAGTATATTTAAAATGGTGTTGGGGTTAAGAACTGGGAGGTTGAAGATTCAGTAGAGAAGAGACACTTCATTGTACAAGATCCCTGAGAAGGTGAGAGGGAAAGGGGTCCAAAGCACAGGTGCCGCCCAGCTGGCGTGGCCCAATGGTTGAGCATCAACCTATGAAACAGGAGGTCATGGTTCAATTCCTGGTCAGGGCACATGCCCAGAGTTGCGGTCTCGATCTTCATTAGGGAGCATGCAGGAGGCAGCCAATCAATGATTCTCTCTCATCATTGATGTTTCTATCTCTCTCTCCCTCTCTCTTCCTCTCTGAAATCAATAAAATTATTTTTTTTTAAAAACACAGATGCAGGGATGGCCTGAGAGAAGGATCCCTCTTTCACTGTATTAGAAAGAAGGAAAGAGGATAGCTAGAGAGAAGCTGAATTTATCGGCAGGTGTCAGGAAGTTGGGAGTTACCTTCTTACAAAACATCCTCTTCTGAAGACGTCCCTAGTTATCTACAATGGCCTCTTCATTTAAAAGACTTACTAGCACTTTTGTGAACAAAACAGGTATTAGTATTCCAATTTGCAAAAATTGCTGAACTGCAACACCACCTGTGGTAGGCAGAATAGTGATCCCCAAAAGATGCAAATGTGGTCCAGTTGATTGAACCTCATCCCATGCCCAGGTTGTGGGCTGGATCCCCAGTAGGGGGCATGCAGGCGGCAGCCAATCAATGTTTCTCGCTCTCCCTCTCCCTTCCTATCTCTCTAAAATCAATAAAAACATAATTTTTTTAAAAAAAAGATATAAATGTATAGGAAATCAATCAAGTTTGTAAACACAATTTAGAAAGATTTTAACACACATGTTATTCATGTTTTTTAAATTAAGGATTAAAGGAGTATAGTAGAGCCAACGTAGGCTTTCAAGTCATGCCTTAACTTGGATGAGACAAATCCCCAGGCTTGGTTTCTTTGGTTATTGATTTTCTATCCTATATAATAAAAGGCTAATATGCAAATCAACTGAACAGCGGAATGACTGGTTGCTATGATATGCACTGACCACCAGAGGACAGACGCTCAACACAGGAGCGCCGCTCAGCCAGAAGCCAGCTCATTGCTGGCGAGTGCAGCGCTAAGGATGTCTGACTGCTGGCTTAGGTGGGGAGTAGACCTAAGCCAGCAGTCGGACATCCCCCAAGGGTTCCCAGTCTGTGAGAGGGCAGAGGCTGGGCTGAGGGACCCCCCCTCCCAAGTGCACAAATTTTGTGCACTGGGTCTCTAGTTGCTATATAACAAACTACTAAAAACTTAGCAGCTTAAAATAACACCCATTTATTTTCTCACAGTTTCTGAAGGTCAGAAGTCCAGCCAAGTTTAGCTGGGTTCTTTGCTCTGGCTTACTTATCAGGCTGAAATCAAGGGGTAGCTGGCCTATGATTTCACCAGAGACTTGGAGTCTTCCAATCTCACTGCTTGTTGGCATTTATTTCCTTGCAGTTGTAGGGACTGAGGTCCCCACTTTCTTGCTGTCTATCAACTGAGGGCCATTTTTAGCTCCTATAATTGCCCACTGTCACCACTGCATGGCCTTCTCTATAACATGGATGTTTGCTCCCTCAAGGCCAGCAGGAAAGTCTCTCTGACACTTCACATTCTTTTGAAGAGCTCACCCAATTAGGTCAGGCCCACCATGAATCATCCCATCTTAACTCAAAGTAGTAGACTAACTCACAGGAATGATACCCCATCATATTTACTGGTCACTCCCACACTCAGGAGAGGGGATTGACAAGGCATGTACACCAGCAGGTAGGAATCTTCAGAGCCATCTTAGAGTCTACCTCAGGCAGCCATTTTAAAGGGAAAAATACGCCCTAACTGGTTTGGCTCAGTGGATAGAGCGTTGGCCTGTGGACTGAAGGGTCCCAGGTTCGATTCTAGTCAAGGGTGTGTACCTTGGTTGCGGGCACACCCCCAGTAGGGGGTGTGCAGGAGGCAGCTGATCAATGTTTCTCTCTTGTTGATGTTTCTAACTCTATCCCTCTCCCTTCCTCTCTGTAAAAAAAAAAAAAAAAAGATACCTGCCAGTCCTATGGGATTGTGATGAGGATTACACAAATGAGAGCATGGGAAACCTCTGCTCCTTCCTCTTATATTACAGGTGCACAGTGCATGTGTGTTGAAGACAGGAGGCCTGGAAAGAAGTCCCCTGGAGGGTACTGTGTTGGGCTGACCGCTCCCCGACCATCAGTCTTACCTTCACTGACTTTCGCCTTTTCTTGGCAGGTGGGCATGAAGACTTTTCAAAAATGATTGATGAAGCTGAGCCCCTGGGCTACCCGGTCGTGGTGAAGAGCACACGAGGACACCAGGGTCAGTGCTGCTCCTGCACTTCCTTTAGGCCAAAGTGCTGCCACACAAGACCCTCCTCAGGCGGGAGTGCTACCTCTGGTAGCAACTGAGCTCCCCCTTGAGGAGCTTGCAGTGTAGTCCTTACCTCTGTCCCCTCCTCTCTGTCCCCACCCTTCCCTGGATGATGGTCACAGGCCCTTGACTTGACTCTGGTTTCCCTAACTCCACTGCCAGTTCAAAATCTATTCTTTTTGGAGAGTCATTCTCTGAAACATCTATTCTTGTCATTCTCTTTTGAAAAACCCTCTCAAGAACCTGTGAAGCCTCTTAGACAAAGTCCATATTCCTGCTCATGGCACTGAAGGCCTTGAACAAAGATCCTCACCTTCCTTTGCAGCTTCTCTGGCCACGGGACCCTCCCACATCCATTCCGGACTACTCTTTCACCCACGCCACGTATCTTCCTCTTGGAAACCTCTGCTGGGAACGCCATCTTCCTCTGTCCTCTGTTGAACTTCTGCTCATCCTTTAAGTCCAGCCCACCTGTCATTTTCTTTCCCTCCACCTCTCTGGCCTCCCTCCCTCCCTTCCAAAAATTAATTGCCCGTCCCTGTGTGTTTCCATAGCACTTTGTCCATGATTCTAGCTCTGTATCACACTTGATGACAGTTATAGATTATATGCATTTGCCCCCCTCTTCATTGTGAGTTAGTCAGACCTACTATCTGCTCAGTACACAGTAGAGGAGTCAGTAAATGTGGAAGAGGGTGGATGCAGCAGAAAGTAATCCTCCTGCAGTAAGTGAGCAGATACCCAGATGGCATACATAAATGCCCAGGGCATCTGGAGTGAGAGGAGGTATCTTAAACAGATACGTGATGAGCAATTCCTGTGATGCAGGGACTCTGTAGTAGTAATAAACTAGACACAGTTGCCTCTCTTAAGGATCTCCAATGTGAAGAGAGTAGAGAGAGTTGTGTTGCAGGGTGTGCTGCTGCAGCATGCATATCCAGGCGCCTGTTGAGGAGCTTGAGCTGAACAGAGGGAGGGCCAACTCTGCCATGGGGCAGTGAAAGCTTCCTTGGAATAAAAGGAGACTTAGGTTGACATGTGGAATGTGAACCGGAGGGAGTTGAGCAAACAAACAGAAACAGGTGTGAGCAAAGCAACCTGTGGGCCTAGAGTGGGGCCTGCTGAGGAGCAAGACAAATGAGTGTGGGTGGCAAGGTGGGGGTCCTTATGCTCCTCCAATATGGTACAGAGCTAAAATGCATGTCTCTCAACTAGTTGGTTTTTTTAATCATTTATGATTCAAACATGAGTCATATTTGAATTATTTACTCCAATACTGCAAGAATCTGCTCTGCAGCCCCCCATAAGCCAGCTGCTTATATAGAGTAAGACAAAGATTACACGGGGAAATATGGATTATAGGTGTGGAGAAGTAGGGATTACAGGCATGAGGAAGAAGGAGGCTGGGGTGGGACTCCATTGTTTGGGCAACAAGGTTGTTAATCTTTCCATGTGAATGGGCTGCAGTCCAAGGTTGACTCCGAGGTCCAAGGTTGACTCCCAGGCCCTGGGGACATAACTCCCAGCCCGGTCAGAATTTAACCAACACCAGGCAATCATGGTTAACAGAGCATGACTAACATTTCCCATAACCATAGCTAGTCCCCAGTATTCTATTCTATTCTTGCCCCAACATTTCCCCACTGCTATTTCTGTCATCTCCTACCTATGAGATTAGTTTTAGATGAAAAGTCTCATCCTGCTGGACTGCATTTGCTTCTGCCTTGAAAGCAGTTCCCAGGGATGGAGTACACCAAACTCAGGATCGTGGATATATGTTCTATCAACTGAGAATTGTCAGAAAGATTAAAATAGCACACTCCTTTAAATTCCTCACAACCTTGGTTATGCTGCAACAGCAAATAATCTATTGCAGCCCAGTTTTCTAGAACTGCCTCCCTGACCTGGCTCAGCTGTTGATTTATCCCATGTATAGCCCTGAGGTGGCATTAGGGCTTTTACCGTGCTACAAGCCAGCCGGGTCACTCTATATTAAGGGAGCCTACCATTAGCAGCGTAACAGAAATGGCCAAAGCAATATAGTCAACAGGCTCCACAGGGGGAGGTCATCATTGCCGTCTGGTGCCGCGGCTTTGAGAAAGTCTCTTTTGGTTCAGATCCTGTGATGTTTCTGAGGCATAAATATAGTCAGTAATCCTAAGGAACAGGGCTCCAGTGCTGTTAGCAGGCATAAATAGTTACCCCACATATCAGAAACCAACCAGCAGCTTAGTATGTCTATTACTATAAGGGAATTATCAGAATAATTATCAGAATAATTCATATAGTTATTAGCTACTGAAAGATAACAACTAGAACACGCAGTAACAGTCAGACATTTGCCACTGGGAACTACTGCAGTAACCTTTAGAGGAAACATCACTGCATCCTTTTCCCAGACAGTGGGTCCCAACATACAAAGTTCCCTATATATGACTTCCCAAAATGAATGGAATACTATAAATTAGCAATAGGTGTCCCAACTCTTACTCAGCAAATGTAAAGGTCAGTTCTACACAGGTTCCTCCATTGCCTGCTTCAGAGCAGTCGGAGTGGTGAGAAGCACATCTCGGTCCCATCCATTTCTCCTCCAGTTGGCCCATCATCCTTGCTCTGCTCACGTCTGTCTAACTGCCAATCACATCCAAGCTTGGATCTTGGTTCTGAATTCTTTCACAGAAAAAGGGGTGCAGGGTCTCTTCTGCAACTGCTTCATGCTGAGGAGGGATGAAGTTTTTCCTTCAGAGCCAAGAGATCCTTGCTCTCTGTCAGAGGGACGATGCAGCCTGGTCACAGAAAGAGTTGGCAATGGTGTCTAGAGGTCTTATTCCCTGAGTGCAAGTAGGGCTTCTAACCTGGTGAAGACAAACTGTGTCATAAAATTTAGTATTATTGGGCAAAAGTTAAAACAGCAAGAATACACAAATGATCGGGTGGAAGGAAAAGAACATTTCAGTTCTAATAATTCCCTATTAAAACACAATTTTTTCTTTCCCTAAAATAGCCCTCATTTTTATTAAAGTGCCAACTTAAGACCAACTTATTTACTATATTAAGTCTAGTTATGATTTGGCCTGATTGCATGAACACAATAAGAATAACATCAACTACTTGTTGTTTTTAATAGTGGTAATATATATATAACATAAAATTCAACTATTTATTGAGTGCCTACTAAGTGCCAGGCATTTTATATTCTAGGGCAGCGGTTCCTAACACGTGGGCCTCCACCCCTTTGGTGGTCGAACAACCCTTTCACAGGGGTCACCTAAGACCATCCTGCATATCATATATTTCCATTACGGTTCATAACGGTAGCAACATTACAGTTATGAAGTAGCAACGAAAATAATTTTATGGTTGGGTCACAACATGAGGAACTGTATTTAAAGGGCCACTGTTCTAAGGGATACAAAAAGGAACAAAACAAAAATTCCTCCCCCTAGGGAGCTCACATTGTAGAAAGGTATGACAGACAATGACAAGTTAAATAGAAGAATCCTGGCCAGGTAGCTCAGTTGGTTAGAGCATGATGTGAGAATGAACAGGAGTTGAGGCTGCAACCTGTGCATGTGTCCTGATTGGAAATGGAATCGGCAACCTTTTGGTGCACAGGACAATGCCCAATCAATGGAGCCATACAAACCAGGGCTACATAACATTTTTAAACATTTGAAAAATTGATATAACTCTCATAAAAATTTACTATTTTGAAGAGTACAGTTCAGTGGGTTTTAGTGTATTCACTATTATATATAACTATTTCCATTATCTAATTTCAGGACATTTGCATCATCACAGAAAGAAAACCCATACCCTAACCCTAACCCCTAACCCTAACCTTAATTCTAACTCCTTTAGCTTTTTCTTATCTGTGAAGCTCTTTATGTGACCTTCAATTCTGAATGATAGATTTGCTGGGTAAAGCAATCTTGGTTATAGGTTCTTGCTATTCATCACTTTGAATATTTCTTGCCATTCCCTTCTGGCCTGCATAGTTTCTGTTGAGAAATCAGCTGACAGTCATATGGGTACTCCCTTGTAGGTAACTAACTGTTTTTCTCTTGCTGCTTTTAAGATTCTCTCTTTGTCTTTTGTTCTTGGCATTTTAATTATGATGTGTCTTGGTGTAGTCCTCTTTGTATTTCTTTTGTTTGGGGTTCTCTGTGCTTCCTGGACTTGGAAGTCTATTTCTTTCACCAGGTAGGGGGACTTTTCTGTCATTATTTCTTCAAATAGGTTTTCAATATCTTGCTCTCTGTCTTCTTCTGGCACCCCTATAATTCTGATGTTGGTACATTTAAAGTTGTCCCAGAGACTCCTTACACAATCTTCATATTTTTGGATTCTTTTTTCTTTTTCAGTTGGGTGTTTTTTGCTTCTTCGTATTTGAAATCTTTGACTTGATTCTTGCGATCCTCTAATCTGCCATTGGATCTCTGTGTATTATTCTTTATTTCAGTCAATGTATGCTTAACTTTTAGTTGGTCCTTTTTCATATCCTTGAGGGTCTCACTAGATTTATTGAGGATCTCACTACGCTTATCGGTGGTTTCTAGAAAATTCTTGAAAAACCTTATAACTGTAGCTTTGAACTCTACATCTAGTAGTTTGCTTTTCTCCATTTCTGTTATTTGTGACCTGTCTCTTTGTCTTTGCATTTTGGCTGCTTCCCTGTGTTGATAGGGTTGCTTTCTGTGCTAGGTGTCTTATAGGGCCCAGTGGCTCAGTCTCCCCAATTACCTCAGGTGGACACTCTTGGTGCACCCCTTTGGGGGTTTTGTACACAGTCTTGTTGTAGTTAAACCTTGATTGTTGTAGGTATCACTGGGAGGAATTGACCTCCAGGCCAATTGGCTGTGAGAATCAGCTGTGTCTCAGGTGGGAGAACTTCTGTGCTGGAGACACCCTTATGGGAAAAGACTTGCTTCAGTGGGGCTTTGGTGCTCACTGAGTCTGACCTCTGAGTGTGTCCCTTATGGATCTGAGGAGTTGTAATCTGGATGGTCCCACTCTGACCACTGGGTACACTGGCTCTTGGATCTCTAAGGAGGTGCTAATTTAGCCTCTGCCTGAGGCTACCCAGCAGGAGCTATGGAGAGATCTGCAGATTCCTCTTCTCTTTGTGGTTTGGAGAGGCCCAGCTGTGAAGCAATGCAAGCTGCTGTGGGGCCTTGGGCCTTCTTTTGGATGTTCTGGGTCTCTCCCAGCTGCAGTTTGCTAGGTAATTTTAGATTGCAAAGGGCCAGGTCATTCATATGCAAGAGCCTCTGTGCACAGCTTGGGTGGGGTGGGGGTCTCAGGAAATCAATAGGGTGGAGCAAACAGCTATGGCTGATCCTCAGCCCAGCTCTAAGAGGCCAGGGTCTCAGTGTCCTGAGGTAATCGCTGCAAGCATCTCTGAGAGAAAGCTGCCCTTGAGTTCCGCCCGATGCCAGACAGTCCAGTTTCTCCCCGTATGAGTCTGGGTTCCCTAGAGACTTACCCAGAACTCAAGTTCAGAGCCATCGGGAGCTTGTGACTCCCTCCCTATTGAAAGAGATGACCACGTCCTCAGTTGCCAGCCCTTTCCCTATGCCTCATGCCTCCGTACCTCTGCACTTTACTTCTGCACCTCCGCTGAGTCTCAGTGTGTGTTTTTCTTTCCTTCTAGTTGTAGAATTTCCACTCAGCCAGCCTTCCTGTGGTTCTGGGTGATGTTCGTTTTGTCTTTTAGTTGTATTTTTAAACTGGTTGTGCAAGGCAGCAATTTCAGGTGTTTACCTATGCCACCATCTTCGTTTCTCCTGTATTTCTTCTTTTTAAAATATGGTTTTTTTATTGATTTCAGAGAGAGGAAGGGAGAGGGAGAGATAGAAACATCAGTGATGAGAATCATTGATTAGCTACCTCCTGCATGCCCCCTACTAGGGATCCAGCCTGCAATCTTGGCATGTACTCTGTTATCGAATCAGTGATCTCTTGGTTCATAGGTCAACACTCAACCACTGAACCACACTGGCCAGACTGTATACCTTCTTTGGAGAAATGTCTATTCAGATCCTTTGCCCATTTTTCAATTGTATTATTTGCCTTTTTATTGTTGAATTTTTAAAAGTTATTTATAAACTCTGGCTACTATACCCTTATCAGACATATAATTTAAACATTTTTTTCTACCCTTTAGGTTATCTTTTCACTTTCTTGATAGTGTCCTTTGATGCACAAAAATTTTTGGTTTTGATGAAATTCAATCTATTTTTTTCTTTGGTTACTTGTGCTTTTGATGTCATTTTATACTTGCCTAATTCAAAGTCATACAAATTTATACCTATGTGTCCTTCTAAGTGTTTTAGCCCTTACATTTAGTTTTTTTTTTACCCATTTTGAGTTCAGTTTTGTATATGGTGTAATGTAGGAGTTCAACTTCATTCTGTTATAAGTGGATGTCCATTTTTTCCAGTATCATTTGTTGAATAAACTGTTCTTTTCCCATTGCATGTTCTTGAAACTCTTGTCAAAAATCAGTTGACCATCTTTGTGAGGGCTTATTCTGAACTCTCAATTCTTTTACATTGATCTATATATCTGTCTTTATAACAGGCCACACCTCTTGATAACTGTACCTTTATAATACGGTTTGAAATTGGAAAATGTGAGTCCACCAACTTTGTTCTTCTTTTTCAAGATTGTGTTAGCTATATGGGATCCCTTGCATATGAATTTAAGAATCACTTGTCAATTTCTGCAGAAAAGGAAATTGGCGTTTTGGTAGGAGATGCATTGAATCTGTAAATCAACCTGAAGTGTATTGCCATGTCAATATTAAGTCTTTCAGCCCTGGCTGGTTTGGCTCAGTGGATAGATCATCGGCCTGTGGACTGAAAGGTCCCAGGTTTGATTCCGATCAAGGGCACATGCCTGGGTTTTGGGCTCGATCCCCAGTAGGGGTGTGCAGGAGGCAGCTGATCAATGATTCTCTCTTGGCATTGGTGTTTCTATCTCTCCCCCTCTCCCTTCCTCTCTAAAACCAATAAAAATGTATTTTTTTAAAAAGTCTTTTAATCGCTGAGAGATGGGATGTCTTCAGAAATATTTTAGGGTTTCCAGTGTATAAGTATTATACTTATTTTATGAAATGTATCCCTGAATGTGTTATTCCTTTCAATACTATTGTAAATAGAATTGTGTTCTTAATTTGATTTTCAGATTGCTCATTGCTAGTGTAACACATAGCATCTTAGGAAAAATGAATAGAGAATAAACAAAGTCACAGCAATTTTTAGACTCTAGAACATGGAAATAAATTTAAAGAAGGCAGTAGACTGGTGTAGCATGTGCCTTTGAGAAAGTGACTAATCTTATGGACCCTCATTTTCTTCACCTACAAAGCACAAATAGTTATCTTTCTCTTAATGGCTTCGTGAGGCTAGAATGAAGGGTAAATGAAACAATAAAAAAAGTATTTGAGTCCTGACTGGTTTGGCTCAGTGGATAGTGCGTCGGCCTGCGGACTGAGAGGTCCCAGGTTCGATTCCGGTCAAGGGCATGTACCTTGGTTGCAGGCACATCCCCAGTAGGAGGTGTGCAGGAGGCAGCTGATCGATGTTTCTCTCTCATCGATGTTTCTAACTCTCTATCCCTCTCCCTTCCTCGCTGTAAAAAAATCAATAAAATATATATTTTTTAAAAAATATTTAACACATCATAGATTATTAACTAATCTTAGTGCCCTTCCCCTTACTTCTCATTTTTCCTCCTTGCCTTAAAACTGTAGCTCTTTTATTAACCGAAGACTAAGCCCAGAAACCAAGGAACAAGTCTCTATCTCTAACCCCACCTCTACTAAAAATGCTACCTAACGTCCAGAGAACCCCCAGTGCCTACTACTGAGTCCAAGCCCTCTGTTGCCAGATGACAGATCTCCTGGTGCTAAATGTCCAGTGTTAGGAGACTTATTTCCAATCTTTTACGTGGCTAGAGGCTGATGCCCATCACTCTTTTTATGAAGACTTCAGAAAGATCCCACTCCTTTTAAGACACACATCTTAGGAAAACCATCCCGTATTTGCTAACAAAAATGCTCAAATTGGGTGTGCTCATGTCAGATCTGCAAAGCAAAGCTATCAGGAACCCCTGTCAGATATATTAGCTGATATGCAAATGAAAAGCAGATGCCAGCTAATTGC
>PVJC01024639.1:0-25402 GCA_004026665.1 Murina feae | reverse complement strand
GTGGCTGGGCCAGATGGGTCATGATTTTTACAGCCTGGTTTTTAAACCTCATCCTCAGAGATTAGAGACATTTGTTCAGCCCCTTTATGTATTTATTTATCTTTGGTTCAACCCCTTTAATAGGAAAACTGGAGCTGGTGGAGGCAGTGGCTGTCCTTGAACCTGGCCTTACACCACAAGGGACCATCCATCCGGCCTGCCTGGGCTGCTGGAAATGCCTGGATAAGTTGTGAATGTCCCCTCCTGCTTTTCCATCCTGTCCTGAGCATTTGACTGGGGTGTGAGCCCCTAGCTCTCTCCCAGTGTGACCATGGCGTGGAAACAGACCACAGGTGTGCTTACAGTAGGACAACTTCCGGGAGGCCTTGCAGGAAAGCTCCATGCTCATGACAGTCTGCAGCAACGGGTGGGTGGCTTAGTGGCCAAGATCCCGAGTTCTGGAAGTCCAGGGTCCCAGGGCGGGCTTGCGCCTCAGTTTCCTCATTTGTAAAAATCTGCCTGCATCACCAGGTTGCCATGAGGATTAAACCAGGCCTTAGGACAGAGCCTGACATGCAAAGTGCGAAATGAACTGAGAGAACGGGACAGGACTGGGGAGCAGAAGGCGGAGGGTGCAAAAAGTGGGGGTGCATCCACATGGAACAAAGAGAACAAGAATGGTTTGAGGCGAAAGACCACCTGATCAGTCTTGTTTTTCTCTTTTCTCCGAAAACCAGCCCAACCAGCTTGGCTCAGTGGTTGAGCCTCCACCTATGAGCCAGGAGGTCATGGTTCATCCCCTCTCAGGGCACATGCCCGGGTGGCGGGCTCAATCCCCAGTAGGAGGCAGCGGATCTATGATTCTCTCTCATCATCGATGTTTCTCTTTCTCCCTCTCCCTTCCTCTCTGAAATCAATAAAAACTTATTTAAAAAAAAAACAACAAACCACCCTCACTCCTAAAGAGGTGGAATGCCCTTTATTTCTGACACCCCCCTCCCCCAGTCCCCTTCTGCAAGCAAGAGGCAGGCAGCACGCTCACATGCAGGCAAAGCCCAGAACCAGGTGCCCCAGGCTCTGTGGGCCCCGTCTGGGCACGCAGCCCGCTTTGTGCGCGGGGCTGAATGGAGTGATGTGAGTGCGCTGAGGGTGGCAGGATTAGTGGGCTTTCCCAGGGACCACAAAGGCGCTCCTGAATTGGGGGGGACAGTTGTCACCGAGGGGCAGGCTGCTGGGGGTGCGAGGCAACCAGAGCCGCTCCCCACGGCTTCAGTCTTTGGGGACCGGGGGTCCCTCTAATCCTTCCTGTTCATAGTGTGGCCGCGTAGACATGGGGCTTAGGCTCCTGGTGGTAAACAGGCATCGCCCTGCCGGCATTCCTCAGCAGCTAAGTGCTTTCTACATTTTTTTCCCTCTTTTGTTGGACGGGGCACCGTTCCCTCCCATGTATTCAGCCCCATCGCAGGCCTCACAGACAGCCCGGCGCTCAAGGCGCCTTTGGCCCTCAGCCCCGCCTGAGTGCTTGCACAGGACAGTGCCCTCGTGTGCACATGGACTGCTGCTCTGCTTCGTCTTTTCCCCCTGCACCCACGTTGCCGTCCATGAGCTGCGGCTTTCAGGAGGCTGTTCCTGGGGAGCTGTCCCCCTCATCTTTCATTGGACAGCTGACTGGCAGGAAGGGAGGCTGGATGAAGCCCTCTGTGGAGACACACGTGTGGCGGAACCCTCTCAAAGTGTCCTCAGATTTCTCCCCCGAACTGCAGGCCTGTCTCTCTCACTCCAACATGATGTGTTGCAGTGGCTGGAATCCCATGGCTGCAGTTTTATGCACTTAGACGTGCCTCCTTGAAGTTTTAATGTTGCAACCTCACTCCTGGTCAAAGGGGGGTGGGTGGGGAGGCCATCCGGGCAGCTGAGCCTGAGTCAGGGCTCCTGGGAGAAGGGGCACCCACCGCTGGGGCTTCAGGAAGGGACCTGATGCTGAAGGGGGGAGCCCGCCTGGGAGGGGGAGCCCACCTGAGCACCAAGGACCAGATCCCACCTTCATCTCTCCTCTTTAAAAGGAGTAGGTTTGCAGTTGAGCCCTTAACATACGAACCAGGAGGTCACCTTGTGGGCTCCATCCCCAGTGTGTGTGTGTGTGGAGGGGGCGCATGCAGAAGGCAGCCAATCAGTGATTCTCTGTCATCATTGATGTTTCTATCTCTCTCCTCCTCTTCCTTCCTCTCTGGAATCCATAAAAATATACATTCTAAAAAAGTAGTGGGCTGTTTTTCCTAATTTGTTTATTTATGGACTAGGGGCCTGGTGTACAAAAATTTGTGCACTTGGGGTGTCCCTCAGCCCGGCCTGTGCCCTCTCGCAGTCTGGGACCCCTCTGGGGATGTCCGCCTGCTAGCGTGCCTGGCCAGCCTGGGTGAGGGGCTGATGGCTGTTTGCAGGCTGGCCAAGCCCCCAGTGTGGACCTTCACCCCATTTGGGTGTGGTAAGCCTGGGTGAGGGGTTGAGGGCCGTTTTCAGGCTGCCCACAGTCCCTTCAGGGTTTGGGTCCCTACTGGGGTGCCTGGGCAGCCTGGGTGTGGGCTTGAGGGCCATTTTCAGGCTTTCAGGCTGCCCACAGCTCCCATTGACCCAAAGTCCCAGCAAGCCTGGCTGGAAGCAGGTTTCTGGGGTTTATTTATCTTCTATAATCGGAACTGTTGCTTTAAGCCAAGGCCTAGGCAGGTAACGAAGCCTCCTGTTTGGTTCAGCTCCGTGGCTTCTATAATTGCAACTATGTTGCTATGAGCAGAGAGAGGCCCAGCCGGCCTAGGCAGACAGTTTACTCCTGGGGCAACGGAACCCTGCTGTTTACTCTAGCTCCGTGACTGCCGGCCTCCATCTTGGCTGGGTTAATTTGCATACAGCCACTCTGATTGGCTGGTGGGCATGACTTAGGCGTCCCGTAGAAATGGTCAATTTCAATATTACTCTTTTATTAGATAAGAATATTACTCTTTTATTAGATAAGATTCATTCCGTGAGCATGTGCAATGGCTGACAGTATTCTGAGCCTTGTGCCAGGAATAGGAAGAGCCACATGATGGAGATCCCAGCCTGAAGGGGGCAGAGGGGAGAAGTGGGCGCCGAGGTTCAGGGTGCAAGAATGTGTGTGTGGGGGTGCTGGGGAGAAGGTGGCATTGAGGAAGGTGTTAGTGACGGTCCCTAGGTTTGTTTTGAAGTGACTTAGGGAGATGGCAAACAGTCATATTCCCTGGCTTCCTCCCCTACCTTCTGGGTTAGAATTTCTGAAGGTGGGGCAGGGAGCCTGATTGAAAAGGTGTTGGCTGAGCTGATTCTGTGGCCGTCAGTTGACACTTGGTCCCATTTAGAGCAGTGACAGTGTGGTGGGAGGAAGATGGTCGGGGCGAAGGAAGCAGCCTGGGTGGGTAGGACAGAGGCGAGAAAGACCGTATTTGGTCAATGGTCAGAGGTTAAACCATTTTTTCCAAAAGCATATAGTGGGGCCCAGCTGGTGTGGCTCAGTGGTTGAGCATCGACCAATGAACCAGGATGTCACGATTCGATTCCTGGTCAGGGCACATGCCCTAGGTGGTTTGGCTCAGTGGATAGAGCATTGGCCTGTAGACTGAAGCATCCTGGGTTTGATTCCGGTCAAGGGCACATGCCTGGGTTGTAGTTTGAACTCCAGTTGAGGCAACCTATCAATGCATCACTCTCACATTGATGTTTCTCTCTCTCTCCCTTCCTCCTTTCTAAAAAATACCACAAAGGCTTGTCATGAAAAAACAAAACCCTTCAGGACGCTTACTGCGGAAAGAAATTACATAGAGCTGAATTGTAAGCTTGTAAGCAACGGACCCTTTCTATTTTAGCCTCGTAACTAGGCATTGATATTGTGTGTTGAAATACAAGAAGAAAAAGATTTATTAATTCTCTCAACTTAAGGAGATACCCAGCTTTTTCTGTTGCCTAAATAAAGTTTCTGACAAACACTAACACAGCAGGTGCCAGCTCTGGTTCCTTCCTCTTCCCAATCCTTAATTCTTTGTGAACAGCCTAACAACGCATTCCTCCTGTCCGCGTGAACACTTAATGCCGGGCCGCCAGGCCAAGATTTCCTGAAGTCTAACCTTAACGTGGAATTTTTCTAATTTAATTAAGGAGATCTGTCTTCCCTCTTCAGGTTATGTGGCCCTTCCTTCCTGGGGATTTTCGGTTTATCCCTTGCCCTGGGGATAAATTCCTGGCGTTCTCACAGTGCCTTAGCCTAGAGATAGTTTGAGTGGCGAAGCAATGGCACTTAATGTGTCTCCTAATCTTCCATTGTCCTTGTACTCAGGGAATAGCGCCCACCCACCTCCTTTCTGAGGGTGAATCGTGATTGGCCCAAGCCATTTCTGGTCTCATTTTCCGTGGCCAGTGATTGGTTAGGTATGAGCATGTGATGAAATTCTGGCCAATTCCAATGAGATGTGAAAGGAAGATTGCTGAGTAGTGATCTTCTGTGAAAAGGTTTTTTGAGGGGTTTTTGCTTTTCAAAAGAAAACATTAGAGCCAGCCGGTGTGGCTCAGTGGTTGAGTGTCTACCTATGAACCAAGAGGTCACCGGTTTGATTCCCAGCCAGGGCACATGCCAGGGTTCGATCCCCAATGGGGGTTTTGGAGGAGGCAGCCGGTCAATGATTCTCTCTCCTCATGGATGTTTCTATCTCTCTCTCCCTCTCCTTTCCTCTCTGAAATCAATAAAAGAAATATATATATTTTAAAGAACACATTAGAGAAAATCCTCATTTTCCCACCTGAGCTACTGCAGCCATCTTGAGGTCCTGAGGCAATAACCTGAGGACAAAGGCACAGCCCTGGGAATGGGAGGTGGAAAGATTCCATAGTGCAAAGACCTAGTTTCGGATTAACCTAGAATGTCCCACCTGGAGTCTTGCTATGTGAAATAAATGCTCGGTGCTTTAGCTTGGCTTTCTGTTCCTGCGACTGAAAGCATCCTAGCAGATAGATGTAGCTCTGGGAAGCCCTGTGACACGTACACTAGTTTGGCAATAGGAGCAGAAAGATTCATCTTTTTTTCTGCACTAAGAGCCCAGGTGCAATTCAAGAAAAGTTCCGTGGGTTGCAATTCCATGGGTGCCTTTGTTGGCACATCCACATGCTCAGAAGGCTACAATTTACGGAAACTTAGCACCCACTGTGTGCTAAGTGCTTTATCTTACTAATTGGCATAAAAACTGTGGACCTACTTTACAGATAAAACGTCTGAGGCACAAAGATTTCAAGGGCAAGGCCCTGCTGTGAAGTGGCAGAGGCAGGACTTGAATCCAGGTCAAAACTCTTTCTCAGCAGCTGATTTTCATTCTCAGTCATCAGCTGGTGAATATTTGCAGGGAAGCATGTTCACAGGCAATTTCTGACTGCAACCAAGCACTGACATTAACAAGAAATGCACGAGGGCAGATTCCAGACTATCCTTCCATCAGGTGCTCTCCTGAGGCTGCCTGCCCCCTCCATGCCCGACTCCAGCTACCCATGCCCTGTGCCTGGGAGCTGTTCCTCCACAGAGTCCCTGCAGGGTGGGTTTGTTGATGTTGTTTGGGTTATAAGGATATTTTTCCATTGATTTTTACAGAATAGAAGGGAGGAGGAGTGACAGAGAGAGAGAGAAACATTGGTGTGAAAGAGACACATGGATTGGTTGCCTCCTGCACATGCCCCAACCAGGGCTGGGGGTCGTGCCTGCAACTGAAGTATGTGCTCTTGCCCAGAATGGAACCTGGGACCCTTTGTTCTGTAGGTCGATGCTCTATCCACTGAGCCAACCAGCCAGGGCTATTTTGGTTTTATTTTAAGACTAGAAGCCCAATGCACGAAGGTTCATACAAGAATGGGCCTTCCTTCCCCTGGCTGCCGGCACTGCCTTAGCTCTAGCCCAGAACTGTCTTTCCATCTTCCCACGCTGCCTGGAGGCCTGGAACTGCTGGGGTGGTGCAGAATGCCTGAGTCATCGCCATGGTGACAATGCAAGCATCCGGCCCTGCCTCTGGCTGCTTGGTGCCTGCGTATGCATATTAACCCACCAGCTTTGTTGGATTAATTTGCATACCCACTCCTGGTTGGCTGGTGGGTGTCACGAAGGTATGATGAATTTGCATCTTTTTCATTTATTAGTGTAGATGCCTAGTCCAGCTCTCTCTGCTGTTGGTAGACATGTAGCTTACACTCAATACAACTTTTCTCCCCTTTGTCCCATCAGCTCCTGTCATCCTATTATAAGTTGACCCCAAAGAAGCCAAATGCCAGGCTCTTTCCCCTAAATTCCAGAGGACCCATATCTAGCTGGTGTTTCTTGAAGTCCTGCTTCTTTAGGCTTCAAGTGACAGGGAAGTAGATCCCCTCCCCCTTCCAGGAACCACAGAGATTGCAGTGTTTTTCTCACACACCGCCTTTTTTCTGCCCTTCACTCCTGGTGAAGGTAAGCATCCAGGTAGGCGACAGGCTAAAGGTAGAACCTGGGTCACAGCCTCCCTATTATTCCTGCAAAGGAGGGCTGGTGACTCTAGGGTAGGTTTTCCCAATTACAGCACTATTAACACTTGGGGTCAGGTAATTCTTTGCCGTGACGCCTGCCCTGTTGTGAACAAAAAAAAAGGGGGCAGTTTATATGGGAAGTAACTTCTCAGAGTGAGGCTGACCATCAGAAAGAATCCACAGAGAATGACATCCTGGACTTCAGGATCAGCTACTCTTCCTCCAGGAAGAATCTTTTTCCTGTCAACCCATCCAGCCAGTGGGATTTTCTGATAATCCTATATTGTATATAACAAAAGCCTAATATGCTAAATGCCTGACCATTCGTTTGACCGTTTGACCAGTTGCTATGACAAGCATTGGCCACCAGGGGGCACATGCTCTGACTGGTGGGTTAGCTTGCTGCTGGAGTCTGGCCTGTGAAATGAGCCAGCTATGCCCTGGAACCTTCCCGCAGTCCCTCCCTGGCCCGGGTTGTGCCCCGGTGGGGTCCCTCGGCCTGGCCCGTGCCCTCTCGCAACCCGGGACCCCTTGGCGGATGTCGGAGAGCCAGTTTTGGCCTGATCCCCACAGGCCAGGCCGAGGGACACCCCCCGCGCACCGGGCCTCTAGTGTTCTATTAAGAGCCACAGAGTGCGCGAGAGGAGCTGACTGAGTGTGTCCTGCCTTTGCCAGGCTTAGCCTTTGTCCTAGAGACCTGGGCCTGCCGTGGAGGAGCCGCAGAAGAGCTTTAGTGACTGGGCAGTGACAGGAATCCTCCTTTCTCTCCTTCTTTTTTTTAAATATGTTTTTTATTTCAGAGAGGAAGGGAGTGGGGGAGAGATAAAAACATCAATGATGAGAGAGAATCATTGATCAGCTGCCTCCTGCACGCCCCCTGCTGGGGACTGAGCTCACAGCCTGGGCATGTGTCCTAACTGGGAATCAAACCGTGACCACCTGGTTCATAAGTTGACGCTCAACCAACTGAGCCACGCCAGCCAGGGAAGAAACCCCTGTTTCAAATAAGGTTTTGTGTTGTGTGTTTCCCCCCCCCCCCCATTAAATGCATCTAATAACTAACTGCTTGCAGAAGATAAATGAAGAAGGAATAGTGGTGGCCACATGGATTACGGGGTGCAGCCCAATGACAAGAGTCTCCAGTGAGTCCCCATCTCTGTCCGTCCCTTTGCTACTGAGGGAACTTGTTGTGCTGTTTTCAGCTCTGATCCCACAGGCAGAAGTCACCGCTTCAACAATATAAACCTGGATATAGAACTACAGGCAGACTCGCCCGCGTGTTTTATTTTTAGTAAGATAGAAGTGGATCGGTGGATGGACAAGCACAAGGTTACTAAAACTTGGGAAGCAACAGGAAACAAGGCTGAGAGACAAGCCTAAGAGTCATGGACAGAAGCTTCCAGAAGAAAAATCACGTAGCTGGTGCAATAGAAAAATGAAAAAGAGTAAGAAAATGCCGGAGAAACAGAAAGGAAACAGAGTTTGAATATAATATCCTACCTGTTGTATAACTATTTCACAGGGGCCATTCTTTTGTTGTTGTTACTGTTGTTGTTTTAAGGATTTTATTGTTAATTTCCAATCCTCACCCAAGGATATGTTTTCATAGATGCTAGAGAGAGGAATGGAGAGGGAGGGAGGAAAGGAGGGGGGGAGAAAGGGAGGAGGAAATTGGTTACCTTCTGTACGTGTGAAATTGCAACTTGGGTATGTGCCCTGATGCGGAATCAAACTCAAGACCCCTTCGTACACTGGGCGATGATCTAACCAAATGAGCCACACCAGGCAGCCACACCGGCCATTCTTTAAAAAAAAAAGAAAAAAAGAAAGATACACTGTGTATGTGTGTGTGTGTGTGTGTGTGTGTTGATTTTAGAGAGGAAGGGAGAGGAGAACAGAGATAGAAGCATAAAAGATAAGTCATTGAATGCCTCCTGCACGTACCCTACTGGGGCCTTAGTCTGAAACCCGGGCATGTGCCCTGACTGGGAATTGAACTGTGACCTCCTTGTTCATAGGTTGACGCTCATCCACTGAGCCACGCCAGCTGGGCGTACGTACACATGGGCCATTCTTGATAAGGTCCAAGGAAAGTCCTCATGACAGTAGAGATTTTGCAAAATGGGGAGGAGCCTGGGACCGGGCCCCTTAGGGATGGACTATGTTCCTTGCCTTCCCAATAGCCATTTGCCCATGTCTCCACCCCCCCACCCCGGCAACCCCAGCAGGTTTTGGGCAAAGCTTGCTATCAGAAAGTGAAGCATGATTGGTCTAAACCTGTTTTCATGTCCACTAGTGATTGGTCTACTGATAGATAAGAGACCTGCTCTACCAATAAGATCCAAGGGGAGGTCTACGGAGGGTTCTTCTTCCAGAATAAAGAGGAACCCTCACAAGGACAAGCGTGGGCCTCTGCCCTCCCTTCCCTGCTCTGGGACCCAGTGAGAACATGACGCCATCTGGACTTTGCCAGCCAACCTCCTCTGCTGCCAAAGATTAGAATGAAAAGTTAATACCCAGGGGCCGAGGCAACAGAAGAACAGAGAAAGTTTGGGCCTTTGAGAGTCAACTTTGCACTGAAGCCACCAGGTTGCTGTGGGGCCAAAAGTAACCAATCGTTATGGCTTCATTTGTGGCGAATTTGTTTTCTCCTCACGCTCTAACTCTTGCTAAGGAATACACATCAGCAACTCTTATGTTTACTATTTCTTCCTTTTAAAAGAAAACCCTCTCCTAAGGATATTTTTACATTGATTTTTAGAGAGAGTGGATGGGAGGGAGAGAGAGAGAAACATTGATGTGAGAGAGATATATTAATTGATGGCCTCTCCCATGTGTTTTAACCAAGGCTGGGGATCAAGCCTGCAACTGAGGTCCGTGCCCTTGACCGGAATGGAACCAGGGACCCTTCAGTCAATGGGCCGATGCTCTATCCCAGTGGTTCTCAACCTTCCTAATGCCGCGACCCTTTAATACAGTTCCTCATGTTGTGGTGACTCCCAACCATAAAGTTATTTTCGTTTCTACTTCCTAACTGTAATTTTGCTACTGTTATGAATCATAATGTAAATATCTGATATGCATGATGTATTTAGGCGATCTGTGTGAAAGGGTTGTTTGACCTCCCAAAGGGGTCGCGACCCACAGGTTGAGAACTGCTGCTCTATCCACTGAGCCAAACCGGCTAGAGCAGTTTACTATTTCTTGAAATGATCTATTAAACCAAATTCTTCAGGAATGACTTACATTTAAAAACACACACACACACACAAACACAACTCTTTTTTTTAAATCCTGAGAGCTATGTAAAAGGTTATGGAAGAATGGAGTTCTTTACAAAAATAACACACAGCATACATAGTTGCTTGATATGGTGAGAAGCACTCGGGCTTAAAGAAACATTTTATAACCCCTGGTTCTGTTGATCTTGGATGCAATCACCTTACTCTCTTTCAAATGATGGGATCCCACTGAGGAGCTGCGGACTCTCCTTTTTTTCTCCCCTTTTTGTTCTGAGGATGCTAACGACCCCGAGGATGACAGTTATAGAAAAGAATGCCGGAGACAAATGGGGAAGGCACTCAGTTCACACGAGGGCTTAATGAGTCCGTCTCGATGACAGACCCCTCACTGGCAAGGTTATATCTTTTGTAAGGACGTGTTCTCACCTACCTCTGTTATTGTTTACTGTCTCCATGCCAACAGCAGTAGTCATGGAGTTTAGAGTGACTCTCTGTTTGTCAACAGAGCTTCAGTGGCCTGAGGTTTTGACGAATGGGTTTGTTCCAGCTAGATATTTTCATGTCGTTTTTTGGATAAAACTTGAAGGAATTTCTGGTATAAAGCCCGTGCTCTGCTTTGCTCTTTGATTGCACCTCCATTATGCGCATCCATCTTCCTTCTAAGAAAATAGAATCCGACACCGCTGAGCTTTAACTTGCAGTCCAGGTTCCCACCGATTCTTCATCTATTTTTTTTTTTTTTAGGAGAAAATATGCAATAAAAGTAGGGACAAGCACTTCGGTTTTTGTTGTTGCTAAGAACAGAACGTTATTAGAGCAGCTCTTTCATCCTTTATCCTGGGGAACAGCGGTGCTGGCAACACCTGGGGCGGAAGGTCACGCTGCCTGGCTCGGTGGAGACAGATGGCCATTGCTCCTCACGTTAGCACGAGGCTTGGGGCTGACTTCTGGACATCAGCTGCTCACTGTGGATTCCTGCAGCTTCAGGTGGCCTGGCCCTCAGGCTGTGAGCTGCCGCCACCTCCATGGAAACTATCTGAACTGAGTACCTTACTTTCCTGTACTCCAGCCAAAGCTGACTCTTTCTCTTTTTTTAAAAATATATTTTTATTGACTTTGGAAAGGAAGGGAGAGAGAGAAACATCAATGATGAGAGAGAATCATGGATCAGTTGCCTCCTGCACACCCCACACTGGGAATCAAGCCTGAAACCTTGGCATGTGCCCTTGACCGGAATCAAACTGAGGACCCTTCAGTCTGCAGGCTGACGCTCTATCCACCGAACCAAACCAGCCAGGGCCCAAAGCTGGCTCTTGAACACACCTAATCATGAACGTTACCTCTGATCATTTGGATTTTGCTTTGCCAACTGGGCATTCTGAAGTTAGGATCCCAAGGGACAATTTTGCAAGTTGTCAGTGGAGGCTGGGGGAGGTGGACTCCCCCAAAATCTGAGAAAATAAAGCAACAGAAACCCTGGAGCTAAGCTGGGGAAGGATCAGAGCAGGGTAGGGTAGTGGGGAGGCAAGAGCTGGACTGTGATTGGTTGCAGAAGGAGGCGAACTTCCTCGGCTGTGAGGCCTTATTGATGAATTCTCTGCATCTTTAGCAGCTGGAAGTCCCCAGGAGCATTTCTAGCATTGATTCTCATCGAATTCCTCTAAGTCAGTGTCTTTGGAGGTAAATGGAAGAGCTGGCGCATAGCACAGGCAACTCAACTCTTCCTGAGACGACCACTTACTGTTGGTCCCTGTTAGAGGGCTGTGGACACTTTACTCATTTATATCCCTTACATGTTCCACAGTTAGTTGGGTGCAGTATTGAGACTATGTATTTTATAATAATAGAAAAATGCATGACTATAGAATCAGGGCTAGAGAAAATATGGATAGGGCTGGAAGACCATAATCCGAGGTAAGTGTGGCGATACCCAGGTCATAAAATCTTATATGGCTAGCAAGACCAACAAATTTGGATCTAAGTTGCCTGGTTACCAGAGCCAGAAGGAAAATCATGGTAAATTGCCAAATAGTCTCCATTTCAGAATTCCCACTTTCATGGGGGAAGAAAGCATGCCACTTTTTAGAACGATGCAATGTCCCCTGACTCTCAGGTGTTACTAAGATCTCTGCCATGCACCTGCACGGCCTCAGACACTTGCAACAGGCAACACACAACAACCTAAGTAATAATGAGTACAGTAGAGGCTTCCTTCCTGTGTCAGTAATGCCTACGGGTGGCCCGGCCAGCTTGGCTCAGTGGTGGAGCATCAACCTATGAACCAGGAGCTCATGATTCGATTCCTGGTCGGGGCACATGCCTGGGTTGTGGGCTTGATTCCCAGTGTGGGGCGTGTAGGAGGCAGCTGATTAATGATTCTCTCTCATCAGCAATGTTCATTCTCTCTCTCTCCCCCTTCCTCTCTGAAACCAATAAAAATATATCAAGACAATTAATACCCACAGGTGACTGAAGTGTAACCCTTGCCTGTGCCCAGCCCACCTCGTAGACACCTCTTCCAGAAGGATCCTGCTGGAGAGGGTGGAGGGGAAGCGCCTGGCCAGCTGAGATGCACTGAAACGTGTTCCCCAAATGCATGAGTTGGAGTCCCGTGTGACTCCAGTTGGAGACAGGGCCCTTTAGAGAGGCAACGAAGTGAAAATGAGGTCACGAGTGTGGGCCCTGATCCAATGCCACCCGTGTCCTTACAAGAGGAGATGAGGACATGGACATGCCCTGAGGGAAGACACAGGGAGATGACCACCTTCTGGCCAAAGGGAGAGGCCTGGGGCAGGCCCTGCTCTCATGGCCTCAGAAGGAACCCATCCTGTGGACACCTTGCTCCCAGGCTTCCAGCCTCCAGGAAAAGAAATGCCTGCTGGTGAAGCCCCATTGTCAGAAGAGCCCGAGCGAACTAATACACCAGCCATGTGCCGACTCTGTGTGTGTTGATTTTTAGAGAGGAAGGGAGAGGGAGAGAGAGGGAGAGAAACACCGATGAGAGAGAAACATCATTAATCGGCTGCCTCCCATACGCCCTCCCCCCCCCCACTAGGGATGGAACCCACAACCCGGGCATGTGCCCGGACCAGGAATCAAACCGGTGAACTCTAGGGTTCATGGGTCAATGCTCAACCCATTGAGCCACACTAGCCAGGCATGTGCCAAATCTTGCACCTCCCTTGACCTTTCCTGAAGAATCTCTGCTGAGCTGTCCTGATTGATTTCCTCTGGCGCCCTCTCTGTTAGAACATGGGGGCAGGCCTAGAAAGTCCTGCGTGTGACCCAGGCCCTGGGCAAAGAGGCAGTTGGTGGTCTCCCAAGCTCAGCCCCTGTTTTGTTTTTGCTTAAAAACAAAAATGCACAGACAACGGGGCCTTCCCCACCCTGGGCCTAGATATTAACCTTAGAACCAACGTGACGGCTAGTCATTTGTTCCTAAGTTACAAGGAAATGCCTGTGGGAAGCAGCCTACATTCAGGAGTACGTTCAAGATACTGAACACACGTTTCTGTTAAAGGGGAAGGCGGCTTGCTGGGAATGGGGCGTTTTCAAGGTCTGGAGGACAAATAGTGCAGGTAGAAGTCCTCTGGGGGCTGGTGAGTGTCCTCAGGGCCCTTCTCAGGAGGCTATTTTTTTATATGTTTTTAATTTCAGAGAGGAAAGGAGAGGGAGAGAAACATCCATGATGAGAGAATCATGGATCGGCTGCCTCCTGCATGTCCCCCGCTGGGGATCGAGCCCACAGCCCCATGCATGGGCCCTCACCGGGAATCGAACCATGACCTCCTGGTTCATGGGTCAACGCTCGGCCACTGAGCCACACAACCAGGCTCAGGAGGCATGTGTAAGGCCTCCTTCCAGAGCTGGTCCAGGGCAAGAGGACATGATCGTACAGGTGGCAAGTACCTTCTCCCGTGCAACTAAATGCAGACACATGATCTCATCCGATCTTCGCCACATTCCTGAAAAGCCAGCAATCCCCGGCCTCATTCCCGACAAAGAAACTGGGACTCTGAGGTGAAGGGAACTCGTCAAAGCACAGCTAGGATTCACCTAAAACCAGGTAAACTCCCCAGGGCCTGCCGGCTAGCCTGGTTTCGCAAAGTGGAAAAGGAGAAGATGGTGGGGCGCGGCTCACAGCTCTGGGGCGAGGCTCCTGGCTCAAATCTCTGCTTCGTCGCAAGTGTGTGTGCACCTGTGTGCTTGGGCACCCTCGCCTGCATGATGGGCCTAACATGATCTACCCTACACTCACAGAGTCTCAGGAGATTAACTGAGCGGCCTAGAACCTTACCTGGGCCCAAGGTGGTGTTCAGTGACTGGTTATGGGTTGATTGATGATTGACTGCTTTGAAATGAGAGATGTGTTGTTCCACGTATTGATGCATTCACTGGTGTTTCTCGCATGTGCCCTGACCAGGGATTGAACCTGCAACCTTGGCGTATTGGGTCGATGCTCTAGCCAACTGAGCTACCCGGCCAGACTCCTTTATCCTTTTCCCTGTCTGCTTTCCTCCACCCTCCTCTGAATTGCTTTCTTTTCCCCTTTTCTCCTGCAGGCCTTTTTTTATTCTAAATTTTACCCGGGGCTGCCCTATGGAACATGACCGACCAATAGTCATCTCAGGGTAGGCGGTCCAACCTAGTCCTGCTCTGCTTCCATCCTGGGAATTTTGGACCAGTTCTTGGCATCCTGGGCAATAAATACATAAATCTGAAGGAGCTAATTCTAATCCTCTCCCCAGGGGCCTCTAGCATGGATTCAGGTTTATTTCATTTTTATTTTAAAAAGCGGAGGCACATTCACTTTCAAGGGGCCCGGAAGTGCTTCTGTTTCAGGGTTTCGATGCCAGGCGTCAGCGCCCCTGGAAGGCCGGGGATCTGGCTGGGCCACTCCTCCTGTTCTCATCAGAATGCATGGCCACCCAGGGCTGGAGTGTGGGGCGGGCTGCAGGCTTGGTGGCCTGGGAACTCACTGAAATCTCTGCCCCGCTCCCCTGGGGCACTGCAGAGAGGGCCTGAAGGAGCCAGCAAGCTAGTGAGGCTTTGAACTTGGAAGAGGGGGAGGGATCAGCAACAAAGAAGGGTGATGGCTGTGAAAGAGGGCCAGACGCTAACAAAATGCTGCTGTCACCTCGGTTCATTCCTGTCATTCCTCCCAAGATCCCTGTGGTGCGTGCGCAGGAAAACAGTCCCTGTCTGTCTGGATCTAGACGGGCAAGGAGCAGCCCCGCCAGCCCCCTCTGCTAAACCCACAGGAGCTGAGCCGCGGGGCACCGACTCCAGGCTGGCCTCCAGAATTGCCCTCCCCATTTCGGCCTCCTCTGGGGTCCCTCCCTGGGATTGCATGTGGAGGGAAGCACTGCGCTCATTTCTTGTTTTCTTTCTGAACTTTCACTGCACAGGCCGGCTTCACAGCGTCAGGGTGCAACTGCTGGATGTTTAAAAGGAGAACATAATCTAAAAAAAAGAGATGGATGCAAACGTGACCAAGAGAAAACTCCGAGCTCATGTTTGAATTTTCTGGAAATACAGGTTTCAATCTGATGGGAAGCTTTCCAGGCCTCATCCTTGCAGGGGCACATTTGCTGCGAGGCACAGGCTGTACCTTATCTTCTACAGATAAGAGGGCTTGGGGTGAGAACCCAGTGACAAGCAGGATTAGAAGGGGTCTCAGGCTTTCCACTCTGTGACACCATCTAAGCACTGAGCTAGGATGATGGTTCCTGGGAGCCAGGGAATGGTAGGAAGAAAGATAAATTGGTAGCTTCCCAACCTGCATCACATGGATCCTCTGACTTTCAAATTCCCTTTAGCTAGAAAGAGGGTCGGGCAGGAGGCTGGGCAGTGGGCAGTAGGGGGTGGCTCAGAGGGACTGAGATTCTGAAATCTGTGGCTGAGCATGTGACATTCTCTCCATGCTGTGGGATGTTCAACAACCCCTCCCACCTGGCCCACCTCACCCAAACATCCCTGTTCTATTTATTACCTATAAACTTTGACTTCTAGCAAAATCTAGAAGCTTTACTATTATTTACTGTGGTCACACGTATCAAGTGTATTCTTAATAAACTAGAGGCCCAGTGCACAAAATTTGTGCACTCAAGGCGTGGCGGGGGGGTCCCTCAGCCCAGCCTGTGCCCTATCATAGTGTGGGAGCCCTCGGGGGACGTCCAACTGACAGCTTAGGCCCAGCAAGGAGTCAGATATTCTTAGTGCTGTCGAGGTGGGAGAGGCTTCCGCCACCACTGCTGCGCTCACCAGCCATGGGTTTGACTTCTGGCTGAGTGGCACTTCCCTGGTGGTCAGTGCACCTCATAGCGACTGGTCGTTCAGCCATTTGGTCGACTTGCATATTAGCCTCTTATTATATAAAATTGTTGCAGCAGAAACATAAATCAGCTAAGCTGGTTGTTTCTGTTCAATTCTTTATTAATTTATTTTTTTAGTGTATGGGTTGCCTACAGTGTGCCAGGCAACTCCTCCTTTTGCCTCTTTATGGAAGGTATTTTGGAGAAGCTGAACTCTGCCCTGTGCTTTGTGATTAGGAGGGCAAAACAGCAAGATACTGGTCATTTTCAAAATTATCACCTCTTGCTTTATTTTTGAACGTCTTTTTAGGGTTATTCCTATGGACTGCCATGTTCAGGAATGAGTTAAGGACCCCTCAGTCTTGGCTGCTGCTGCTGGGAGAAAGAGGCATTTTGCTACGAACTAAGATCAGTATGTAAAAAACAGCCAGTCCACTGGTCAGAATGTGAGACTAAACAAACAATCTTTTCTGTCAAAGAAGGGAGTGTAGCCAACCACCATCTTGAAATGGCAAACGTCAGCTCCTCCCTTTTTCCTTTAGATTATCCAGTCGCGCAAGAGTGTGAGCCTAAGCTCTGACCAATCAAGAGTGAGGGTCAGATGACGTATGTCAGGCTTAAAATCCCAAGTGGCCCTCCCACTCCGTGTGCATGCTGCCAGACCCTGTGCATGCACGCCCTCCTGCAGGAGTAGAGATAGCGCCTTGCTGCCCAGCTCCCGAGTATCTTTTATGTTCTGCCAGGACCCCCTGGTTTTGGGGCTCGCTTTACTTCTAACAAGAAAACCCATGGGCTACCAACCTATCTGCTCCCTGGTGCCATACTGCAAAACTACAGAGAAGGAATGGACGTCACAGAAGAGCGTGGAGAGAGTAGTGATGCTTTCTCTCACATGCTTCTACTTTTAGAATAAGTCTTGGTTCGCACTTATTTTGCAATATCCAACAACATAATCATCGCGTATTTAACCGAAATTCATGTAATTACCTACCAATAATTCTTATACAGTGTGTTTCCCTCTTTCTAGAAATTTTGGTGGCAATTTCATTTTTGTTTTGCTCAAGCACTTCCTTGAGTGAGTTTTTCAGAAAGGGTAAACTGGGGTACATTTAGAATCCTCCTACAATCAAAATACGTCTCGGTTGCCCTTCCATAGGAATAATTTCTTGTCAGGTATAAAAATCTTGGACCACACGTTTTTTTCTGGGAAGTCTGAAAACATTGTATTTTTTTCTAGAAAGTCTGTTCACGGTCTTCTGGTTTTAGGGTTTGAGTGTGAATTGGTCCTAGACTTATTTTCTTTGCTGGAAAAGAAATTAAAGCAAAGGGAGTTGCTTTAGCTTCTTGGGGAGTTGAAAGATATTCACTGGAAAGGAAAAATTGCCACAAACACGATCTGGATAGAACATTTTGCATGATGTATTTCTCAACTTCCTCCTGGGAAGAAATTAATATTCCTGATAAAATGCTTAAGTAATTTTAAAATAAACTTTAATGAGCTTAAAGAGAGCCTGCCTCAGGGAGATTCGCTTCCCACCCACTCAGTGGACTGTCAGTCAAGACTCTAATGATCATTAACCAATTTCTTTTCTAGCGCCTCCTTTTCTTCTACTAACGTGTCCCCCAAGAGACAAATCTTCATACTGGATTCTTCCTTGGAAGCAACTGCTCAGACCTCAATTTTCTGAAAAGTTGTTTTTTTTCTTTTTAATCTTTATTTTTGAGATTCAGCTGAGTGTAACGAATGACGGTGCTGTTGATGAGTCACAAGAATGAAAGACACAAGAAAGCCATTCATTTACTCCAGAATCTCTCTCTATATATATATAAAAGGCCCAATATGCTAAGTGTCTGAGTGGTTGACTGACCAGTTGCTATGACATGCACTGACCACCAAGGGGCAGATGCTCAAGCTGGTAGGTTAGCTTGCTGCTGGGGTCCAGTCAATCAGGACTGGGTAAGATGGGGCCAGACATGCCCTGGAGCCCCACTGCAGTGCCTCCCACAGTCCCTCCCCAGGCTCCGGCCCCAAATGGCCCCAATTGGGACTGGGCAAGATGGCCCTGATGAGCTCTGATTGCCAGCCAGGTGGAGGGACACCACCTGCACATGAATTTGTGACCGGGCCTCTAGTCTATATACATAAAAGCCTAAGTGGCCAGAACAACTGGTTGCTATGATGCACACTGACCACCAGGGAGCAGATGTGTGCTCCCACAGCCAAACTCCCGTGGCCTCTCCCCTAGTCCGGCAGGCCCCTGCCAGCAGTTGGAAGGCTTTGATTGGCCCTGATCGCTGGCCAGGCCTAAGGACTCCACCCGTGCACAAATTTCATGCACTGGGCCTCTAGTTTTTAATAACCTGCAAGTACTGGGGAGCCCTTGAGGTCCTGAAGGGGTGGCTTTAGGAAGACAGTTCTGTTGGTAATATGAAGAGATAAAAGCACAGACACACTCACACTGTAAAAAACACCAAACCAACTGCTTATTAAGACCCTGTGAACTGGAAAAGCTAGCGATATGACCTGATTTGAATCTTGCTTTCACTCCCCCAGTGATTCCTCCCCAGTGATTCCAAGCTTTAAGCTATATCCACACCAGCCAAATCAAAATTCCTTGGGGTGGGGTTCAAGCATCATGACTGTTATTTTGTAACCCCTCTGTTGATTCTCGGGGCAACCAGGTTTGAGAACCACGAGCATAAATCTTTTCCTGTTCCTCCGACCCCGTATCCATTATTTATTCCAGGCATAATCCCCAGTGACTGCCTCATTCAACTTCCCCTAAACCTTATTGCGGTAAAGCATCTTCATTGCCCTCCATGTATGTTTACCCCCTCTGGTCATCAAGGCAACAGCTGTTTGTAGCACCTCTGTGTATGCCAGGCCCATGATAACTGAGCATCCCACTGATGGGAACCCCAGCAGGGTAAACAAACAACCCCTTCCCTTCCTGACTTGGGTCCCAGAGGCCCCTCTCCCGAGCTCTCACACGTGGTACGTGGACTGCCTCGCTTGTCCCTGGATCCTTAAGCACAGACTTCCTGCTCTCACCCCCAAATTGTCCACCCCGCAGCCACTTGTGCCCGTGATTCCTTTGGGGCATCCTGCCTTTTCAGAGGCAGTAGACAGGAAGCAGCAGAGAGCCTCCACAAACTTCCCTTTCCTGGGGCTCACTACTCTCACCTGATGCCATCTCAGGTCCCTGCTATATATATAAAAGCCTATATTACACAGGCGACTCCACATCAACAAAATGCCCACATCAATGGAGAAGGAGACCAAGAACCACTGAGATGGACTTTCAGAGCCTCTTGGCCCATAGAACCTTCCTTCTTCCTCCAGTCACCCCAGTGCTCTCTGCTGTCCTCGTCTCATGGATGAGGCATCGGGTCCCTTCCTCACTGGAGAGTCAGGGCCACGAGGCATGAGGCAGTGGCTGGGACTACAGTGTCTATTTGGCCGAGTCTAAAAGGGAACTTAGGATTTTGCGGTCAATTTATCTTCACCTCATTCACACGCAGGGGTGCATGGTGTTCGCTCCATGGGTTTTCTGTGCTCATGGACTTGAAGCCTCATGTCTGGGAGGTTGCTGCATGCCTTCTCAAGCCCGCCTTTTTTATTGCAACGAAGATACTGCACCTTGAGCTTGAGCTAGCGTGGACTAATCTCCGTGGTTACCTACTTCACACGGCATTTGTCTTTTCAGTGGGAGCATTACACTATTTCATTTTTGCTCACCCATCACCTTATTCCAGAACCTCATGAAACACAAGGACCCTGAGGACCAGGGAAGTTGAGGGATTTGCTTGAGGTCACACAGCTGGAAAAACAGCAGGGCTAGAATTCCTCCTTAGAAAGGAGGGAAGGAAAGCCCTAGCTGGTGTGGCTCAGTGGATAGAGGTTGGCCTGTGGACTGAAGGGTCCGGGGTTCGATTCCAATCAAAGGCACTTACCTTGGTTGCAGGCTCCTTCAAGGCCCGAGCCCTGGTCAGGATGCATGCAGGAGGCAACCAAAGGATGTGTTTCTCTCACATTGACGTTTCTCTCTGTCTTTTCCTCTCCTCCTCTTTCTCTAAAAATCAATGGAAAAATACCCTCGGGTGAGGTTTAACCAAAAAATAAATAAATACATAAATAAATAAATAAATAAATAAATAAATACATAGAAAGGAAGGAAGGAAAGAGTGAATGGAGAGAAGGAGGGAGGGAGGAGAGAGAGAGAGAGGGAGAGAGAGAGAGAGAGAGAGAGAGAGAGAGAGAGCGAGGGAGAGAAGGAATATGGGATGTGAAGGATTTTACTCCAGATGCTTTTGCATGTCACACAGACCGTTCGACTCCAACTGGCTTACACAACAAGGGCATGTGTCCCCTCACGTGTCAAGAAGCCCTGTGGTGGGCAGGCTCCAGGTGGAGTGGGATCAGGGCTCTGCCTCCACTTCCAGGTGATTCCTTACCTGACCAGCCTGCACGCGTTGTTCTCAGAATGGCTTCCCTCAAGGTCCTAAGTCCACCAGCAGCAGCAATCGGGGCAGGAGAGAAAGAGAGACTGAGAGGTGTGTGTGTGTGTATGTGTAGAGAGAGGGAGGGAGGGAGGGAGAGAGAGAAAGAGAGAGAGAGAGAGAGAGAGAGAGAGAGAGAGAGAGAGAGAGAGTGAGAGAGAGGAAGGATCGTCCTTCCTCTTCCTTTCAGCTGATTTGGCCAGCGTAGGTCACATGCCCACCCCAAAAAACGAGGAACAGCTACTAGACCAGCGGTTCTCAACCTCGGCTGCACATTAGAATCACCTGGGAATCTTTTTAAAATCCTGATTTCTGGGCCTCCTCCTCGGGAAATTCTGTTTCTGTGTTATGGGGTGGAGCCACAACATTAGTAACAAAGAGACAGCATTTCCGGAGGAGGAGGCCCAGAAATCAGAATTTTAAAAAGATTCCCAGGTGATTCTAATGTGCAGCCGAGGTTGAGCACCGATGGGCTAGAGGAAGGCCCCGATAGCCTGCTATTCCTGAGCCCGCCTCTGGCTGGGAGAGGGTTCACCACGATGCACACAGAGCCCTTAGCACCTCGCCCTGGAGATGGGATGGGATCAACTACTTTCTTTCTTTCTTTCTTCCTTTTCTTTCTTTCTTTTCTTTCTTTCTTTCTTTCTTTCTTTCTTTCTTTCTTTCTTTCTTTCTTTCTTTCTTTCTTTCTTTCTTTCTTTCTTTCTTTCTTTCAAGATATATTTTTATTGACTTCAGAGAGGAAGGGAGAAGAGTAGAGAGATAGAAACATCACTGATGAGAGAGAATCATTGATCGGCTGCCTCCTGCACGCCCCCTACTGGAGATGGAGCCTGCAACCCGGGCCTGTGCCCTTGACATGAATCAAACCCGGGACCCTTCAGTCCGCAGGCCTAGGCTCTACCCACTGAGCAAAACCCGGGATTGATTTCTTATGTGTCACTTGCCCTTCACCGAGGAGAGTCACAGGATTTCAAGGTTCCCCTGGAAAGACAGACAGGCAGCCGGAGGTCCCTCCCACACCAGAAACCATTAGGCCATCACCTGACCGGCACTTGGTGCTGTTACTATTTGTTAAAAACTACTGACTTGCCCGGCTGGTGTGGTTCAGTGGTTCAGCGTTCACCTATGAACCAGGAGGTCACGGTTCGATTCCTGGTCAGGGCACATGTCTGGGTTGCAGGCTCGATCCCCAGTGGGGGACGTGCAGGAGGCAGCCGATCAATGATTCTCTCATCATCGATGTTCCTCTCCCTCCCTCCCTCTTCCTCTGAAATGTACGTGAAATCCTTTTCAGGTGCAGTTGCCGGTGTGTGTCACCTCTCCGAGTCCCAGCAAGGCTCCAGCTGGCCATGCGTTGCCCTGCTCCTGGCTTGGGCTGTGTCCTTCCTTCTGAAGGTTTTGTTATTATTACTCATCATGAGTGCTGGCCTCGGGGCAGCCTTCCCTCCCCACCACCACGCAGTTTTGACTTGAGGCCGATCAAGAACTTGGACTACTCAGAGCCCTGCATCTCGTGTCCTGTTGGGCCTCCGAGGCTACGCCTGGGCCTGTGTGAGGGACGGAGCTTTGAGTTTTGTGCACAGCAGTTAGATAACATCCCAGGGTCTCGGGGACCCTTTTGCAAGCGTCACCACCATCGACATTAATCATCCTGTTTCTGATGTGGAGACAAAGGCTTTGGTGGCTCTGGGGGCCTGGGAGGGGGGCGAGTGGGCCGGGGGCAGGGCTGGATCCAGGAGCCGGTTCCGCTGTCAGGAGAGGCATCTTGGTCTGAGCCGTGGGGGCGGCGTGGAGAGCTGTTGGCTCCTGAATTACAAGGGTTTGAATCAAGGGAGCCTGCACAGGCTCTGCCCCTAAAGCTGTTTCACTCTCCTGTTCTTTTTTTGGAAGTGAGACCCGAGTTTTCATGTTTCCCCCAGTGAATGCAACTATACACGTAGCATGAAAAAAAAGGGGAGACTCAGATCTCTCTCTCTCTCTCTCTCTCTCTCTCTCTCTCTCTCTCTCTCTCACTTGAGTTCCCAGCACTATGAGTCTGCGTGACACTGTGTTTTTTAATAACATGACCTTTATTGTTCTCAAAATGCATATGTCAAATTAAAATTATTCAGAAACAAAACTGAAAAGAAATGTGACTTGTATAACAGCAAATAACATCACTGTACAATGATTAAATATTATTTCATAATTACTGCAAGATTTAAACTTTATATATATCATAATAAAGCACGTCTCTACAGTATTTTCTTTCAGAAACACTATTAGGTTCGCTGAATGTGCAACATGGAAGCGCAGTGTGAACCTGGCTATCAAGGTCATGGCTAAAACTGAATCAATCCCTATTACCTGCATTCTCTTAATACACACGAAAGCATCGTTTCTGGACTCACAGATTAGTACTTGTGTATATGTATCTTTTGGAAGCGGGTGATACTATTTTATGAGGCTGGGATATTCTGTGACTGTAAAGGCTTGTCAGCCTCCGGCCCCTGCGGCTGAGTGTCCTGCGGCCCCGCTGGCTGGCTCCGTCTGGCCCCAGGTCCCGCATCCATCCTGGCGACAGAATGATGTCTGCGCTCGCAGCCCCACCCGCATGCACTGACTCTGGGAAGTAAGTCAGATGCCCTGCAGACTCAGGATGCCCCAGCTGTGCCCCAGCTGCTAACTTTCCACGCCTGCCAATGTCCTTTGCTCCCAACCAACCCCAAGGAGAAGCCCGGGTCTCTTGGATGCCCCTGGAATGTTGCATCCCGCCATGCACCTCGATGCGCCATCCATCAGTGGGCCTGCCTGTGCCAACCCTTCTCCCTCCGATAGCCCCTCCTGAGCAGGTCTTGCCATGGCCCTGGCCCTGGCCTGCTGGACGGGTTATTTTCAGACACGTGGCTCTCGCTAGCCTTCCTCCCTGGAACTGATCCACATCCAGGCCTCTCCCTATTAGGTCAGCGGTCCCAGCATCCACCTGGTTTCTGGTTCGCGAGGGCATGGCTATTTCATGAATGTGTCACCCATGGCACAAACCCTATTGATGACTATCGGTTGTGCCTGAAGGACTAGGCCCTTTGACGTCCCATCTGAGACTGATGGTTGGAATCTGAGGGCCGCCGTGCCCGGACAGGTGCTGAGGTGTCGCGAGGGGTCCAGGTGTCTGTCTGTCCATAGCGATTGCATGCCGACTGAACGGGGAATGTTGACTGAACGGGGAATGCAGTTGCTTCTGTAGCGAATTTAGCTAGTTATAAAGCCATTTAAAGGCACCGCTGAATCCCTTGCCTCTTTCTGTCATCATGCATCTTCTCCATGGAGACCCCAAATACAAGTAGACCACAATGCCATGTTGAAGTCCAAGAAAAGCCTCTTTACATTCACTCTCCGCTAACTCCCTGGGGTTGCAGTCGTCTGCATTGCAGAACTCCTAGGAAACAGTGTTCTGCATCGGATGTAACTCTTTGCTGGCGGTTTCCCTCCAACCTGCTGTTGGTAGGGAGGGGCATCGGGATTGTCACCTTCCAGTCCCTCTCCACGGCTGCCTCGGGCACCCTGGCCACAGAGCTGTGCAGCCTCAGAACCATGCCAGGTCCCAGCTGAGAACGCCTCGGGGAGAGCAGTCCTTGTTTCTGAGTCCCGTCCTGTGTCTGGGTTTCTAAGGATGTCATATCCTTAAAGGCTAACGGAGGCCTCAGTTCCTAAGACATTTGAGGACACTACTTTGTTCCCATTCATCTTAGAGGCAAGGCTCCGATTCTATATTCTGAGCCAGTGTCCATAGGAAGAGCCCCATTCTATAGGAGTGACCAGGAAAAGGCAGCCGGAACAAGTGACGTGCAAGTTAACATGTTGTGAAGACTAATCTGGACTTGACCAGACTATAGATTCCTGATGGAAGACGCTGGGATCCTGAGCTTGCCCCACCTCCCCTCCTCCCCCCCTCACACCCACACCAATCCCGGCACACCACATGCCAGGGTACCCAGGGACCCCTTCCAAGGAAAAGTGCCTGAGCTCGGGCTGGGTGATGCCTGGCCTTGAACCCAGAATAACTTGCTAATGGCTCCTGGACCTTTGAAGTTGTTACAGAAGAAGAGTGGCTGAAAGCTACAGTAAGAGAGGAAGGGAAGGGGGATGTATCCCAGAAAGGTTGGGTACCAGGGCCCCCGAAGTCCCCCTGCCTCCCTTAGACCTGGGAACTGTCCCTGGTGTTGAAGTGGAGCCGGGCCCCTCTCTGCTTGAGTTATGTCAACTACTTGGAACTTGGTAGAACTAGCCAGTGTGTCGGTGTGCGTCGCCCTTGGCCTGCCCTTGTCCTGTCCTTTCTGAGTCAGCAAGCGCACCCAGGAGAGCTGGCCTGTTGGGGGAGCCATGGAAGGAGAGAGAATAGAGTTCCTGGAGCTGTGACGTGATTACCAGCAACACCTCGATGGAAACTATGAAATGATGAGAACAAAGTTCCCTTGTGCCTGCCCATGTAGGGAACGCTCTTTTGATGAATTTAAAGGCTTCTCTGGGATGAGGTCATAAGTGCTGCTTCCCTAACACCCTCCAAGGACTGGAAAAAAGACTCAGTGGAAGAGGAGCTAGCTGAATAACTGAGGTTAATTCAGAACTTAATTTATCACTTCACAGGGAGGCGAAAATTCTCAGAAATCTGCCTTCGTCTGACCTTGAATTCTGTTGCTTAATTTTACATGAAGACTTTCTGGAGTACTGTGTTTTTTGTTGTTTGTTTTTTTTTTTTTTCTATCAAATTGAATTCTATTTTGCATTATGACATGCTCCTTTAAAAGCATGAGAGAACTGTATTCTCAGTGGTGGTGGTGGTGGCGG
>PVJC01024638.1:0-25394 GCA_004026665.1 Murina feae | reverse complement strand
GTCCAGGGTCCACTACCTTCATCCACCCCCCCCAGGGGCCTCCACAGGGCGTGCGGGAGCGTCTGCTGCACAGTGCGGAGAATCCGAAGCCAGTTCACTGCCCAGCTCCACCCCGGGTGTGTTTGCTCAGCAGCAGGGCCCCACTGAGGGATCCTGCACCAGCGTCCGCCCCTGGCTCGCCACCCAACTCTGCGCCAGGTGTGTCCCATCAGCAGTGTGGGCCCACCAGGCATGTGCAATCGTGGGCCCTCCAGTGGGAAATGTCCAGGCCTGCACTCACCAGCCTTCCCACCCCCCAATGCACGAACCCTGAAGGGGCTGTGGGCAGCCTGAAAATGGCTCTCAGCCCCTCACCCAGGCTGGCCAGGCATGCCAGCAGGTGGACATCCCCCCCGAGGTGTCCCAGACTGCAAGAGGGCACAGGCCGGGCTGAGGGACCCCCACCCCCCTGAGTGCACAAATTTTTGTGCACCGGGCCCCTAGTGTATATATATATATTTTACACACACACACAAATGCTTCTTAGGGCTTCATTAATTTTTTTTTTGGTCTAATTCAACTTCCATAAAAAACTGTTTAGCATTTTAAAGTAAATTGCTCAAATGTAATTAAATAAATGCCATGAGAAAACAAGGAAAGTAAAATTAAGTAAGTGAAGAAAACATAACAATATCCCATTTCTGAGGAAATGCTTATAGTGTAATGAATTAATTTTTCATTTTGAGTAATTGGCTATATATAACACTAGCCATAATGAGATTTACATTTAAAGTTATTATATTTAATGTATTTTCTAAATATGTATAACAATCTCTCATTTCATTTTTATAAAGATCTAAAACCAGAAATATTATTAAATATATAAATTTGCCTTTTAGTTTTCCTTTGACAGACACTATCTTGATGATAAGTGTTGCTTTATTATAGGCAAACATAATTCACTAGAGATTCCTAACAAGAAACAAATTCATACTACAGAATAACAGGAATTACTTGAGTTTGATTTAACCATATACGGTAATACAGAAAGATGGGAATATTCTATAATTTAGCAGTAGCTCTCAACAATATTTGAATGGGGATGTTTTTAATAATTTAATGGATCAAGTAATTTATTTTCCATATGGGCTGTGTTTTTATTGTTGTTTTCAATTTTATAAATTACAAATTGCTAAAAAAAAAAATGCCCAAAGGTGTTAAACAGTATTTTAGATGTCCTTTAGATAGTATATATTTAAATCACTCACACAAGCTATTCTACACCTTATTATTATATTATTATCCCCATGTCACCTAGGAAAGTTAAGTTCTTATATGTAAATTTCATCACTTTGTCACCCCCTTAACACTTTTAAAAAGGTGATGTAAGCTCTCTCTTCTCACCTTACTTATGTCAAGAGGGAAGAACTATTGCTAAATATCTGGCATCAAATCTTATAATGAGTCTATACATTTCTATCTCCTTTTAGACCCAAGTTTTTAATTAATTTATAAATTTATTAATTACTGACAGATCAATCTAGACATATTTATTATAGTGAGTTTTACACTTGTCAATTTTTCTATATGTTGCCAAATCTATCTCTCACAACCAGATATCTCCAATATTTTGAAGTAGTAAAGTATACAGCATGTACTTCTCAGTATGCATTTTTATTGAAATTGCTCTTTTTCTTTCAACACATCATTTTATAGTTACTATTTCTACTACAGTTATAATACGTGATTTCATTACTTTCCATTCCAACACTGAATCCACTAATTTTCTTATTAGTAAATTAATGCAGTTCTCTTTAGACAGGAGTGGATGATTAGTTTCAATATAGAGAAAATCAAGAAGATGGCAATATTTAAATAATTTCTGGAAAACTAATTATTTTTAATATGCTTGGACTGATATAAAACTGTACCAAAAGACCAATCTAAGAAGACTCTATATATAATATCTGTAAATTTGTGATGCTATAAAATTATATACATGTACACAAAAACAGAAAGACACTATAATAGTTAAGAAATGTGGAGTTCATGCAGATAAGGGAAAGAAATATTGAACATAAAGTAAACCCCAAATATTTGTGATGCATACTACTATATTATCTAATTTGTCATAAATATTCAATATTAATCCATCTAAATTATGTATATACTATACTCAAGAGCTGATTTACTTGTAGTTTACTAGTTCTTCATTGTAAATTTTAAATTGTAAAGAACAATATTTAAATAAATATAGTAATTATATTTGGAAATATTGCTTTACACAAGATAATGTAAACATGAAGCAATAAAACATTTTATTAAGGAAGTTTTATAAAACTTTTTAAAAACAAAAATATAATATGTAATGTTAATTTTTGAAATAATTTGGGTATCATAGATCTAAATACATATAGCTCTCTATATAGTATAAAAATAGACACCTTTCTATTTGTGTACTCGTAAGTAGGAAAAGATAAATACAGTAAACCGTATATAGTGCAGATAGCTCAAGAAACAGTGTGGTCTGTACTAAAATGGGAAGAATTATACCAGTGGTCATACACTAATTACAACGTGGTAATGAATTAGTTTTCAACTAAGATTTTTATACCCTAAGACAGAGGCTTAATTGACATGGGGAATGAGGGGAGGTTTATGTGAAGAATAGGCAAATAGAAAGAGTGCAAGAAATAAGATACCTGATCCTATACCTCTTTGTCACATCTAAGCGTGAATTTTCTCTATGCCTTTGACAAACACAGGGTCTCAGATCACAATCAAGTGGATGTAGTTGCCACTGGGCTTATTCAAATGAAGACTGAATAAGAGTTGGGATAACTTAGAAACAATACAGCTGATAAGAATTTTTTTAATGTTATTTATTGCAGAGAAGAAGACATAGGGAGAAAGAAAAACATCAATGATGACAGAGAATCACTGAATGGCTGCCTCCTGGGGATTGAGCCCATAACCAGGGCATGTGCCCTGAGCGAAAATCAAACTGTAACCTCCTGGTTCATAGGCTGATGCTCAACCACTGAGCAACACTGGACAGGCTGGAATTGGTTTCTATGCTAGATATTTAGGACTTTCTACAGCCATGGAACTAAGCATCCAACTAACAGCCATGGAAAATTTGAAGGGGAATTACACTTTTACTCTCATTTACTCTATAGGACACTTTGGTCAAGATTTCGTATTCAACAGTCCACTGACTCTGTTCTGGAAGAATGTCTTCATGAGTTCCCAATTACTGCTACATTGAACTCATTAGATTCCTGGACTTTATTCATATGTCACCAATATTTCTATTGTGAACTTTCTTTTTCTTGTTATTGCCTTGGCTTTAAAAAGCCATTCTCGTTAAGTCTCCCTCTTTAAACACTGATGTTTTGCTCCTCTCACCTCGCTATGAGAGCTTCATCAAAAAATCTGTCTTCTTATCCCAGAGCAGTTTTTTCCGAACTCCAGTAAAATGAATCCAACATGAATAGATATCAACAAGTCATGGTATCACCCACTGTACTCATTAGCTGTAACAACAGAGCTCCTTTTGCACTATGTTCTCCATTAGAAGTAATGCCACCTTCATTATCATCAAAGAAGCCACAAAGTAGGAATCATCCTCGACGCCTCTCATTCTTATTCCTCCTACATCAACTCAGTCACTTATTTCTACACATAGACTTTTACAATATTTTCAACACTCATCTCTGACTGCTATTTCTGTACTTTTGCTTGGAATATTATAGTAAATTGCTACTGGTTCTCTTGTCTAAAATTCTGTTTCCAAACAAATTCACGTTTACCACTGGTAAAACACTACTTCCAAATCATCTACCCACTTAGCAGCACCTACACTCATAAACTCCGTCTTTCTCCTATTAATGATAAGGATAACTTTTCCAATTCAGTGCTAGATATTCCCTCTTGACATCTCCACAACACCACTCCAGTAATTCCCACTACACTCTTCTAAATCAAAACCTTTTTCCTCTCTTTTGCATACTTTTCATCTATATGCCCTTATGCTATTACTTTAATCTGACATAAGACAAGTTTCTTTGACTATATTTTTTCCTGGAACTTCCTTCTCTGCTCCATCTCTCTGATCACCTTTACAGAAAAACTCCTTGAAATCACCTGTACTCTAACTTCAATTCCTCTTTTCCTCAGTCTCTCTGGAATCTTCCATCATTCTTCTTCTGCCATGCTCCAGACAAAAGCACATTCCCCTCACTCCAAATTCTCGTTTGCAACATGACTTTTTCCTCGTATCACTTATCACTTAATCGCATACCATAGACAATTCTTAGTTATATATTTGTATTGGTTTCCTTGGCCACTAGGATGGAAACTCTATGTGGCCAGATTTAGTCTGTTTTATTTTCTGACATTTCTAGCCACCTGTATATACAAAAGCTCAAGAAATGCTTACAGCTATGCTTGAAATCCATTTATAGGTCCCCATTACTTATGCAATACAGTACCCACTCCTTTCTTTGGCTATAAGTTTCTTCATAGGAGATCTTAGCAATATTTCCTAACTCCACCTTTCTCCCCTCCCACCCCCAATTCCTTTGATTCGTTCTTTACACTGCTGCCTTGCCAAAACATTAATAATCCCTGGGTAATTTTTTAAATGCACTTGAGACTGTATTAGACAGGCAAATGCTTATAACTTAATTTTTTGCACAGCTAACCCTTTTTGTTATTAATGTAGAAAGACATATGTACCTTAATTGCATGCATTCTATGAATATTTTTATGACCTACCAAATATACCTAATTATGTCCTCTATTAGGTACCCATTATACTCCAAACATATCTGTAATGCATCATTACATACTCTTAAATAAATTTACTGGTAATCATAAATGAACATTTTATTTATCTTTGTGTTCAATGAACTGCATAAAATACTAAAACTACTCAATGTCTGAATATTAAATTCAAATATACTTAAATACTTAAATGCTCCATCAAGATGTCTAGACCTAGATGTAATTACTTATACATGAGGCAGCCATAAAAATGTATCTCTCAAACTCTGTCTGCAGACAGTATAGTTGGCTGATGTTTCCAGCTACTGTACTTTGTAATTCCATACTGTGGTCACACTGAGGACAAACTTCCCAGAAAATTCAGCCAAAGACAAATCATGGCCAGGATACAACTCAACTTAGAGCTGACTTTGGATCAGGAATGCACTTTCTGAGCTAACTTAGACCCGCTTTGTCTTCTAAAATGCGTTCACTAAATCTTCCTTCATTCCCTCTCTCCTTCATCTGGGATCAGATCTGCATCTTACTCTAGGCATTGGCCTTATTAAATCACATGCATGGACAATTCCATCTGTGTATCTGCTTCTTAGAGGATCAAGACTCACACAAGTGGTAACAGAAATATTCCAAGAAAACAGGTGTTAAGATGATGAATCTGGGATGGTTCACATATGATGTATCAAAGGTGAGGTACAGGTAGTAGGTGGGGTGCAGATCATCCTGGCATTAGGATAGCTATTAAATTGCTAAGTGGCAGTTACCTTGGAAATATTCCAGTGGTGGGAAGGGCATGGCAGATATGATAGCTAAATCATTCTATAAAGACAAGAGAACCGGCTGGTTACTATTAAGTTGTATTGATGCCTTCAGAGGGATATTTAGGAACTGTGGACCATTAAGCAGTTACTAGTAATAGCTAAGTATGCAGGGCAGATTGGTTTAAAGGAGGCCCTTATCTCTTGAAGTGAAAAGGCAGACTGGAGGTGAGCAGCAGGATACAGACCTATTTATTACAGTTGGAGACCTGCAGAAATGTTGGGGAGCACGTGAGACTTGGCTGGAAAGTTTGTAAGGAGGACATTCTGAGAAAAGGGAAGTGTGCACAGAAAGCCACCTGTCCTGTTTATCCGAATTCCAACTTAGGGGAGTGCTGAAGGTGGTACCCTTAATTATTCCTATACCTTTCCAAACAAGTCTGTGCATGTGCAGACCCTGGGTGTTTACTGGAATCCTTATGCTTAATCTTTTGGGTGCCTTGCTTGAAAGACACTACAAACACATGTGTCCTACCAATATTACTTACCCTACTAATTGTATCTAAAAGAAAAACTTTATCTCAAACTGTTGCTACAATAAAAGCCTAATAAGGTAGGCAATCAAGGCTATCTGGTTCCTTTAGCCAGGCAGCCCCTTAGCCTCTCTTTCATAGCAAATGTGTTGGAATAATCCATTCATCCATTGCTCAGGGGCTGCTGGTCAGCACTGGCACAGAGACATTTAGATCCTCAGTCATGGTAGATGTGTTATGTAAAATGTGGGCTCTTATGGACAAAACCTGGGTTACTGAAATATGGGGCAGGCACATGTGCTTGAAAATACCCAAGTATATTGACTCTACAGCTCCTACTGTGCTCTCTGGGCTTGCAGCAATTGCCTACTCCTTCCTAGGAAGGGCTATCTTCTGTGATGCTGAAAGGTGCTCCAAAAAAAAAAAAAAAAAAAGAGAAGGCAAGGCAAGAGGGTTTTTTCTCAGGATATACTTCTATACTTTTTATTGACTAGGGTGATGTTAGCAGTAAATCCCAGAAAAATCTGCCTAGGGAACACACTGACCTAACATGGGAAAGAGACTATAAACCCCCCCCCCAAAAAAAAAAAAATTGCAAAAACAGCCAGTGTGCACAGACTGAAATTAGGGGAGTATTCCTAAGATTGAATCTTGAGGGTCCTTGATTAAGGGGACCAAAATATAAAAGTAAGAAACTACTGATTGAATTGGGGACTCTTTTCTAGGACATAGGACTTACCCTAGTAGAGCCTTCAAGGGATTAGAGAAAATTTGTTCTTGTCATGGCCTTTTGGAATCTGATAAAAGCAATAATAATCACTAAGTGGGAGGAAATGCTAAAGCTGCTCTAGAAGATGGTATGAAAGAAGGAAGAAGGAGGTTAAGAGAAGCGAGCATGCTGAAATGGATGTATTATGTAAGGTCAGAAGACCCATCACAGACGTTCGATGTGGGAGTGAGGACTCACCATTCACCAAGACCATGAGGTGACAGGGGCACCTGTTCTCCTCTGACATAGAAGAGATGGCTGAAGAGCTGGGCGACTGGGGCTCCAAAGTAATGGAGGTCAGAAGTCGGCACTTACCTGCCATGGGCTGCAATTAATGTCATGACTGGCAAGGCCAAAGGAGAAGATAAGAGGCTTACCCGACAAAGATTTGTGAAGATGGTTAGAAGTGTGCAGACTTCCCAGGAGCAAAATAGAGAAGCAGCCCACAAGGATGCTTTTTCATTTGTCAAGGGACCTCTTGGTCTTCTTGAGCAACAGTGCATGCAATAGCCACAGCTCAGCATTGGTCTCTGTTCTGATGGCTGAATATTCACAGGCACAGTAGCTAGACCTGCCTTGGTTCATAGAATTTCTTACTGATAGCTCCCTATGCAGTTTAAGTCCTGGCCATTATAGCTACTTAGATCGTGTGTCAATATGTCCTGTTAGTGTACAGAGATAACAAAGATGCAGTGTTAAAAATTCATGCATTGTCATAGCTCTCAAATTATATTTAGTATTGTCTCACATTTACAAAATTTTCTTGATTTTAAACTTTTTTTTGTTCTCTTACACTGAAAATCTAATCTTAGCTAATTACTTAAGTGTTACATTTACCTATATATACACATATATGCTTACATATCTTAACTAATAAAAGCGTAATATTAAAATTAACCATTTCTCCGGGATGGGGGTAAGCCACGCCCACCAGCCAATCAGAATAGCTGTATGCAAATTAGCTCAGGCAAGATGGCAGCCAGCAGCCCTGGAGGCCAGTGCAGTGCCAGCGGCAGGATGAGTGGAATATGGGGGTGGGTAGGAGGGAGATGGCATGGTGGTGGGTGGTGTGGTGATGGGGAGCTGATCAGTGGGGTGGCAGGTGGTGTGGGGGTGGGGGGCGAGATCACCAGGTGGCAGGTGATGTGTGTGGGGTGGGTGGGGCGAGATATGCGGGTGGCAGGTGGCAGGTTGTGCGGGTACAGGCTGGGCTGAGGGACCCCCGAGTGCACAAATTTTTGTGCACCGGGCCCCTAGTTTTAAAATAATAATAGGTGTTACTTTGAACAAACACAACCTACATTTGACCCACCCTGTATATGAAGGCTATTCCTCAATTAAAGGGATGTCACATTAATGAAACATGCCCTTCATCTGGGTCAGAGTTGTATCCCTGAAAAATGCATATGCAGAAGTTGTAACCTTTAGTACCTCATGTCCATGTTTGGAGATAAGATCTTTATAATGGTAATTAAGTTAAAATGAGGTCATTATGATGTGCCCAGGTCCAGCATGACTGGTGTCCTGATAAAAAGAGAAAAGTTGGACACCGCATACATAGAGAGAGAATATCATGTGAACATGAAAGTGGTCATCTATCAGTCAAGGACAGTAGCCTCAAAATAAGCAAACCCTGCAATATCTTGACCTCAGCCTTCAGTCTCTGAGAAAATGAATTTCTCATAAAACACTCTGTATGGCTGCATTGGCAAACTGATATACGTACCGTACCATCTATTGTGCAGCTTTGCTTGGTGAGGGTATTCTGCCATAAAGAAAGAAAACCCAGCCCAGAAACCATGAAAGCATAAAATTCAAATGTGCTTTTTCCAAAGTAGAGAATAACATTTCAGGTTAATATGGAATACATTTCTTTCATGGATTCTACAATATCCAAATATTTTTCATAATCACTCTCAGTAGAAGAACAGTTATGCCTCAATTTGATATGACTATTTATTCAGTTAAAATTAAAATAGACTACACATGTATGTTGTAAGTGAACACCAAGTTTCTCCTATCCATTCAAGAAATAAATTGCAAATGGATGCATAGTTTTGGCAGCATGTCATACATATCTTTTGACTTCTGTTTTAAACAAAGTTTAGCACCATTTACTTCAGTAAGTCCACTTAAGCTATAGAAACAGAACTTAACCAGGAAAGGCATAGATGTAAACCTCTCTAAACTAGTTACCAATGCTAGTGGTAAAATGATTACTTTTACTTTTGCTTTTAAATAGTACCTGTTAAAACAGTGATTAGGGCATTCGAATAACCACAGAGAGAACTTATGTTTTATGCATTAAAACCATTGGAATAATAAATCTGAGCTTAATGTGCAGTGAAAGGAAAAAGGGTCATAGAACAAAGGAAAAATGTGATAACTTGCTCCCGGGGCTATGTCTCCTTCTTGAAGTGCAGCCTCTACTCCTGCTGCACCAGTCAGCTGAGGAGCCATTTCCTGAATAAGTTTAATGAGATTCTAAAATAACTTGTTTCTGAGAATCCAAAATGCCCCTGACAGCAAGACATAACCAAATACATTCAGTCAGCTAAGATTCAATTTAGATCTTCATAGAATACCATGACATATTACTTGCTTTAAAATTCCTTTATGCAAAGAACATATTTGGCTTGTGAGCAAGACTATATCCATATTTAGCTTCACACACATTGAAATGCTTTCTTCCTTTTGATAAACAAGTCACTGTGTCCAGTCCCAAATCCACACATCCTGCTCTTGCCATCATTTTATTAAGAGTTTTGTCCTCTCTCCCTGGTGGTGTCAGTACCAGTCCACAGATCAGTAACCAAATGGTCTATGCTAGACACAGAAATGTCCTCCTGGCCCATATTCCAGCACCAGGATGAATGTCTACCTTCACGTATTAGTGTCGGTATGGTGTGGTTGTTGAATGAATTTAATACCAGCCCTTATATGAAGTTACATATCATTTTGAAAATACATTATGCATACTTCAGGGTTCTTCAATATTGCTTCTTTTCAGTTTTTGAAAAGTTTCTTGGTGACTCTGTGTACCTCCAAGATCTATCTGCCACCACAGGTTTCCACTGTTGATGCCTCCTCCTCTGTGAGTTCCCCCTTTGTAGGGAGTTCATGAACAATCACAGTCCTACTTAAATGTCTCTGATGAATACATGGCTATCTCTACTGGTAAGGTGCCATCACTTACTCGGGGAAAATGATTCATCCTGGAAGGATGATAGTTGGCCATTGGAGTTGAGAAATATGTTCTGCTAGTAACAGCCCGGGGTAGCTGGAGGGTAAGCACAGCCTCACAGCATTTCATCATGTGGGAGCGCTCGGGCTTTCCTCCCCAGGTTATGCCACTTTGGCAGTTCCCGTGTCTGCCTGGACCTCCCTCGGGCTGTGTCCGGGTTGGTAAGGAATCTGATTATGCATGAGGAGTTTTGGCAGGGTCTTGACTCACCAATCTGAAGGCTATTTCTTATCTCATACAGGTAGCAGCACTGCTTTCCATGTTCTTTGGCGATCGTTTGTACTCAATAATGCCCTTTCCTTAAACATGTTCAAGATAGAAAAATATAGTTTTGAGATTAATAAATATTAATGATATTTATGAATTATGATTTAGCTGCCAGGTTAGATAAGATAGTAAAAAATATACCCAAATAATGGAGAAAGAACAGAAATAATTTTGAGACTGTGAATTTAGTCCTTCACATAGCTGAGAAAGCTAATTAGGGGAGAGATTAAAGAATGTATAGGTTTGCACACTTGGTGTATGATTTGATTGAATGAATTGTAAAATAATGGGTATCTGTACACCGTGTTAAAATGCTATAGTGCATAACTGCATAATATGTAATTGAAAACTGTATTTACTATGACCTCATTGTATGTTTCAGGGTTCTTCTTTCTTTAAAATTGCATTTCCAATTTTAAAATACATGGTGATAGGAAGATTGATGTACTTATACATACATATGCCAGAACATATATTTTTCTAATGTCAAAACATTGAGCATGGGGAGAAAAATATCTCAGCTTCATGATTAGTGAGGAACGTCCTATTGCTTTGTTTTTAGTCAAGCTATTGAGATAGAACTCTAACTTGAAAATGTTCTTGCATGAATTATTTATTGGTTACATATAGTTGTAATTTCTGATGAAAGAAAATATTGAAAGCATAATTATCAATCAGTAAGAGAGAAATGCGTGGAGAATGTGGAAATCCAAGGAATTATATTGAAAATATCTCATTCAAATATCTTCCCATCACTATAGTCTTTTGTTTTTGATTAAGATTCTCTTAATGACTCTGTGTTTTTCTGGAGCTACTGATAAATATACAAGTACTCTGTATATTGGAAGATAAATAGGTAGAGAGAAGATCAGATTCTTCTAGTAATGTGACTGATGTGGTTTGATTAAAACAGTATCAACATGGAATGACTATTGACCTACTATCACTTTATATAAAGTTTCTTAGGTACTTATATAGAGAGGAAACAAAATAAGAAAGCCCAAAGTTACTCAGATCTGAGAATTCATTTTCATTTTAAAATGTGAGCATATAAATTTGATCCAGTTTGGAGGGGACATTTTATGTTAAGTAACAAAGAAACCAAAATAGTCACTTTCTCTCGATTTTGCCCACCTGACTTTCTATGTCACCTTCAACAATCTGAGCAGAGTGCACTTGAAATACAAAGGAGTGCATGAATATTTATTTTCACATTTCAGGTATAATCGGTATAGACACAAGGCCTGTCCTGAGTAAAGATATTTGGAGAACAAACTCCTGTTTACCTTTAAGCAAGTCTTACATAGAGTCTTGGGAGAAGAGAAAAGGGAAATGAAGCACATATAAATGCCTTTAAATAATGACTTTAAAAACTATCTCTACCAAGACTATAGTCAAGTTGACAGTTCTGGAATCTGACAATCCAGATTAGCCTTCTTGAACTGTAAGATTTCGAGATTCAGCAGTAGGAGTAGGAATGATGCTTTTGTGTTACATGCTGTAATAGTTTCTTACTGGTTGGTATTGTTGATTAGAATTAGAAACATAGGTTGCAGCCAAAGGACTAAGCATCATAAATTCTATAATATGTAGTCATGTTTCAGCCTATTGGTAATAGAAAGTGATAAAATGACTTTGAGCAAGGGAGTTAAATAATATGCCAGTTAATATGAAACTATGCTAAAGGAAATGTGTTAACATAGATTGAGGCAGGAAGACAGAGAGAAAAGGATGTTCATCTTGAACTTCTAGGATCTTTAGCCTTTTCTTGTTTGGGACTTTATTTTTATACTTTTTTTGGTGCATTTGTTTGCACCTTTGTTTCTTTTTCCAGAAATAAATTTTTCTTATTAAACTATTATGTTACCTCACATTTCAATATAATTAAATAACTAAGCCTGATTTAATATTTCTTTATTATCTTTGATTTGAACTACTGCCTGGCCTATTTAAAACTCACAGTGTTTGACTAAACAGCACAGAAAACACTTCCTATCCTCTTTTACTTATACTCCTAATGTCTTTATCAAGCAAGCTATCTATACTGTAGAAAGTCAATAAAAAGTTAAAAGGAAATGACAAATTGTCAGGAAAGTAACTTCTATAAATTACTCTACAACAAAACAGATGTACTCTTTAGAGTTCTTTATAGAGAAATGTAAGAAAAGAAATTATACACGTTTGAATTGGTCATTCAATAATATTCCACCAATAGGGAAGGTACGTGTCTTTCAGTCACACTAGTGAACAGATATCATTGGTCCGAATGGGTGTGACCATTGCAAGCACAAGGACATTTGGGAATACAGAATCCCCTACACAAAGGAGTTTGTGTTTCTGGTTGCTTGTGTGGCTCTTAGCTCTCCTGCATTTACCCAAGTGGCCCAGAGCTATGCAGACCCCATATGCAACAGACTAATGGACGGCAGCAGGAAAGACAAGCTAAGCTAGGCTGATGCTGGACTGGACTCACCTCCAACATGGGGTTTTAGCTCCACTGCAGCCTTGGGCACACTTCTTTTACGGTGCGACAAAGGGAAATGAGACTTTAGAGACTCAGGGATGTAATTCCACAGAAATAGAAATCACCCATTCTCCCCTGTGAGTCTCAGAAAATTATTGTTTCTAGGGTTACTGCAAGAAATCCACTCCCACTCCCACTGCAAGAAGACCTCCCCCTTCTGTTAACACAGGCACCTACCTGCCTGAAGCCCTCTTGTTTCCATACTTAATTCAAGTTAGGCTAAAGCAGTAACCTGAAATTTCCTTCCTGAAGCAGGTTTCTGTGTCTGTATCTCTTGGGCAGGAAAGGGGAGGTAAAAGATTCTTTCTGAGTCTCTTACTTTCTAATAAAGAGCTCAAAGTCATTACCCCAAAAAACAGCTTCAGGATGGCAGAATTTTGGTCCCTTCAATAATTTAAAAATATTTACAAATTCAATAGAATTCCCAAGACTGATGACATATATGATTCATATATAGGAAGTTGTTGTAAACAATATTAAAATATTGTAAACAATACAAGAATATTTTATCAGATAACTATGTAATCATTTCTAGAGTACTCTAGTGAAAATTCTTTGGAACACAGAAAGCTGAATCAGTGCCTTTTAAGTTAATATCTTAAAAGTTGATTCACTGACAATGGCTACAGAAATGTCAGGATTGAAAAAAAGTTTTAGGCCATATTTTGGCTTAGGTAGGAAGGGTTGGTCATAATCAGCCCAACTTCCATTCTTTGCCTAAGGATTTTCATTGCTATTCACCTGGCAATTAATTTACAATATCTTTTATCTAGCAGGAGTCAATCAATTATAGGTGGGGGTTGGCTTATAAATACCCCAGCTCCCTCACTCCACAGGGAGTCACAGATTTGTCCCCTACTCCCATCCATGTTAGTGTGTTTCGTATATTTTTCCACAGCAGGATTAACTACAATCATACAAAAATGTATATGTGATTAAAAAAAAAACATAACCTAATTTCAAGTGGCAATACACAGACTTATCTAACTCATGATTTTTGTCATTGGACCTTATTGAATTTTATACTCACACAATCATGTAGATGAAACTATATTTAAATGTGTGTTTTAGAAGTTTTCTGTTTCTTTATTTGTTTAGTTTAGTTTTGTTTTTTAGAATTCTTGGAATTGTATCTGAGAGACACTAAGATAATACAGTATCTATTATTTCCGGTCACATTTTGAGTAATTATGTGAAGACTTAAATATACTTATTTTGAATAAATGTGAATTTTTGTATTAAAGATCAATTAATTGAACATGTTGAATAATAATATATTTTTTTGAACTCTCAAAAATGTTTATACTGTATATTTTTTCAACTATATTGGGCTTATAGAACAGTAACCAATCTAAACTAATAAAAGCATAATATTGAAATTAACCATCCCTTCAGGATGCCTAAGCCACGCCCACCAGCCAATCAGAGTGGCTTTATGCAAATTAACCCAGTCAACATGGAGGCCGCCACTCACAGAGTAAACAGCAGCTTCCATTGCAGCAGGAGTGAAACTGAAACTGTTTGCAGGCCAGCTTGGCTTATCCTGGCTCCTGGCAAAACATATTTGCAACAATGTCTCAATTATAGCAGCCTGAGGAGCTGAAGGAAACAGCAGGTCTGGCCTGACTACTAAGGGTAACATTGCCTCATTATAGAAGCCATGAGGTGAAGCAGAAACGAGGCTTCATTACTAGGCCTTGGCTCAAAGGAACAGTGCATCAATTATAGAAGATAAAGAAACCCCAGAAACCTGCTTCCAGCCAGCCTTGCTGGGACATTCGTTCAATGGGAGCTGTGGGCAGCCTGAAAGCGCCCCTCAGCCTGTCACCCATGCTGGCCACACCCCAATGGGGTGAGGGATGCCACTGGGGCCTTGGTCAGCCTGCAAACAGCCATCATCCCCTCACCCAGTCTGGCTAGGTACCCCAGTATGGACCCAAAACCTGAAGGGACTGTGGGCAGCCTGAAAATGCCCCTCAGCCTATCACCCAGGCTGGCCACACCCCAATGGGGTGAGGGACCCCACTGGAGGGCTTGGCCAGTCAGAAAAGAGCCATCAGCCTCTCACCCAGGCTGGTCACACCCCCATGGGGTCAGGGTTCCCACTGGGGGGCTTGGCCAGCCTGCAAACAGCCATCAGCCCCTCACCTAGGCTAGCTAGGCACACCAGCAGGGGGACATCCCCAGAGGGGTTCCAGACTGTGAGAGGGCACAGGCCGGGCTGAGGGACCTCCTGAGTGCACAAATTTTTGTGCACTGGGCCCCTAGTTAATAATAAAACCCTGGGTTCAAATTTTATCCCTAGCTTGAAACCCTAATGTGGGGTTTTTGGGTCCCAATTTCATTGTCTCCTGAAATCTAAGAATGAAGTCATGGATAAAAATGGTTGGTGGGACTAAAGTTTATTGAGAGAAGCCAGTCCTGAGGAAAGTGAATCTGGGGTTCCAGGATCAGGCCAGTGTGCAGGGCTTCCTTTCCATGTTAAGGTCAAAAGTAGTTCAGCATCCCAGTTAATTACCATTTATTAGTCCATGTGTGGAGACACATGGCCACTGGCCACGTGGGCAATGAGAAGTGCATCTCCTGCCATCAACCCAAGAATCTAGAGCACCAGGGAGAGACAGAAGAGGAAGTACATGCACTTTTTTTGTAGATAGGCTTGTTAGTTCCTGATTGGTCCTTTCAAAGAATTTTGCCTTAGAAACATCCTTGGAATTGGTTTATATGCCTTACTCCTTTGTGACTGGTTATGTGCAAGTTGCCTGTCTTAGCAACATTCCATCAAATATGGAGGGCCTGGCATTTCAACAACGAAAATGTGCAAGACAACTCAGATAGACTTTGCAAAGTCAGACCATTATTGGATTTCTTTCTTCCCATTACAACGCGATTTGGCGGGAAAATGCCCGATTACAAAGTGTTAAGAATAAGGTCCTTGATTAGGATATAGGGTTCCACAAAACCAAGGCAAGATCTGTTACTTAGTGTAAAATTAAAAGCAATACACAAGGAACTTGTTAAGAAGGACAAGGAAGACTTTATCTAACACGACAATAGGATTCAACATTATTTTTAAACACTTATGAGCTAATGAAAAAGTATTGAAGAAATGGTTTGGGGGAATGACCATCAGTGTTTGCAATTGTCCTTTACTAAGGTTAGTTTTGACCCTCCCACAGAGCCTGGGAGAAACGGGCATGATCTTTCTTGATGATTGTGTTTCAGAGGGTTGACTCCCAAGTCTAAGAGCAAGACAATCCTGCGTTGTAGAAGTTTTACATCTAAAAGTAAAGTAACGGGGAAGAAATTTAAAATTCTAAGTTGTCTAGAGTGAATGCTTTAAGAAAAGGAAAGTATTGAACCTAAGGAATACTCAGGAAGAAACCTGTCTGAAGTTTAGTGAAGTTTAATGAAACTGTAAGGCCATTATAGTAATCATCTAAGAGAATTAGACATGCTATCATGTTTTCAATTTTTAAATACACACACACCCCTTATGTTTTATTGTAGAGGTGACCTATTGAGTGAAGAACTGGTAAAAAAAAATGTATCTATGTTTGTGGCACCAATTAATCACCAAAAATAACCACACTGAATTTGGGTTGCAATGTTTCACAAAGTTGGGTAAACAGATATGATATTGGTAACAAGTGTTCTCAAATTTGCAATTACTAGATTAGGTCATCAGTTTAAAAATAGGACATGACTAATACATTCCTTTAGAATCTCTCCCCCACCCCCAAGTCTTGGGACACTATTACTTGTCCTTTTAGTTGCTGGCTAAGGCCAGGAGGTTCTCCATCGACTTATTTTTGCATTGAATTGTCTGACTAATTAATCCAGTCACCAAGGGTGTGCCCTTTCCAGGGTCACCATGAAAAAGAAAAATTTCAACAGAGGACATTTACACATTACAGTATAGATTACCGCTGCAGCCAATTATATACGTAGACAAAAACCTGACAACAAAATTAGCATGAAGGTAAAACATTGCATTATTGTATACCTTCATTTTACCTAGTGTTACTTAATGGTTCTATTAAAAGAAAAGAAAGGTTACATTATTTGTTCTTATGGTAACTCTCTAAATATACAAAGGAAGGCAATGATTAGTCATTTTCATTCGTTTAATATTCAGTGTGTTCGCTTACCAAAGCACAAAGGCCAGAAAAGGAATTAACCTTTACTCTTGGTTTGAGATGAATGAAACCAAAATAAGAACCACCTAGCATTAATATTGTTAAACTGAAGCTGCTGAGAAAACAGATGAAGGCTTTAAAATAACCCCAGATGGTTACTGGTATATCCCTCTCAAAACAAAAATGCCAGCCTGTTCAGTTCAAAGATCATTAGTTCCCTTACTTGACAATTTGGGATTTTACATCTCCTAATGTGAGAAATGCACTGTGTTATCTAACGGAGTGTGTGACCCTGGGCTAATTAAAAGGCGCACACGAGCAGGGCAGGGTGAAGCAAGGCTGCTTCATTACAAGTGGTGGTTGTTCCCTGGAGGCAGAAACATCAAAGGACTCCTGGAAGTGGTCCAAGGCATCCGTCAAAGGCAATGTGCTTCCCAGATAGCAGGGTGCTGAGTGGGATTGCAGCTCTGGGAACTGTTTAATCTGAGTGTGGCTTTTTATTTGTTTGTCAGATTGTTGAAATACGAGACCTTGGAGGGAATTGATCATGCAGACTGAAACTGAATGTGACCTTTGTAGCTGACAGGCTGGACTGGCTTATGGGGAGAAGAGGCTGTGGTTAGTGTCTGTATGTTCTCTCACCTTTTTAAATGGAGAGCGACAGATTAATGGAAAAGAGGAACAGAGAGTATGGAGACTTCACTAATGCTATGATTCAATTCCATGCCTCCCTTTCCTTCTGGGCTAGGAATGCATTTCTGCCCCTGTGTTAAAGCCTAACTGAAAGCCAAGCATCCAAGGAGAAGCAAGAACATCTATTTGACAATAGGGCTATAAAGAGTTAGGCAGGCAGCCTGCAAACTCCCACTAATTCCAATTCTAGGAATCTCTCCAACAGAAATAATCCACCCATGTGCAGGGATCAATATGGAAGAATTGTTTGCAAGGTAACTTAAGAACTTCTTAGGAGGTTAAATATATAGCACCATATAATACAGATAATAATTATTTATATGTCATATATAATAAATGTATTGATATATTTATGCATTTATAATTATATGCAATATTGTAATTGTTAATATACAGTAGTAGGGCAATTTATAAATTCTGTTTATTTTAATAATATGTTATATGTATATATAAGGTCTTTTATAATATAAACTAGAGGCCTAGTGCAGAAATTCACACGGGAGGGGGTGTCCCTCAGCCCAGTCTGCACCCTCTCCAATCCGGGACCCCTCAGAGGATGGCCTACTGCCGGTTTAGGATCAGGCCTACACTGGCAGTTGGACATCCCTCTCACAATCCAGGACTGCTGGTTCCCAACCGCTTGCCTTCTGCCTGCCTGATTCGCCCTAATTGCTTCTGCCTGCCTGCCTAATCATCCCTAACTGCCTCTGCTTGCCAGCCTGATTGCCCCCTAACTGGTCCCTTGCCATTCTGGCTGACCCCTAACTGCTCCCCTGCCAGCCTGATAGCCCCTAACTGCCTCTGCCTTGGGCACCACCAGGGCTTTGTGTGGAAGGAGGTAGGACATCTTGAAGATGTCTGGTCAATCCAGTCAGATTAGCATATTACTCTTTATATTAGTATAGAAATTTGTGTATTTTAAATATAAATTCATAGATACACATTCATTCACACAAGTAAATATACCATAACATATACTGATCCATATACACACAGCATTGAAAAAAAAAAGAGAGAGAAATGTGAGATGGAGGAAGTTTGTGTATTTCTGCATATAGCTATACTACAATGTTCATTGGGATTCACATTCATGGGAATAAATACTGAAGTAGATGATTTCACTTCAGAGAGGTAGATGATTTCTAAACATTTCAATTTAGATTCTTAATAGATACATTTGTAAATGAAGGTATACAATTTTTTAAAAATGGGGTTCTGTCTTCTCTGGAGAACAAACATGTATAGTCCCTGATATTTTTCCTAAGTTTTTATAGTCATATCTAATTTTCCTCTCTTGTTCACCCATGTCATTTTTTTTAATTGAGCAATCCCCAAAGTTTCCTTTGACCTATAGTTTTTATAAAGAAGTATTTTTAGATGGTTAAAAATGGTTTAAATATATTGGCTTTGTGTCTGGCCCCTTACATGTAAATAATATTTATTATGCACTAGCAAAGGTATGCATTGCTGTTGGAAAGATTTAAAAACCAGAAAAATTTAGGAGGTCACCTCCATGTTTAATATTAACATGCTTTTTTTGTTGTTGTTGATCATTATAAATGACTTTTCAGAATGTCATTCTGTCCTCAGTTTCTTTAAAAACTCTATTTTTATCTTTCTGCTGATTTTAACATTACCCATCTCTGGTCCTATCTTCAACCTGGCTTCCAATTCTTTCCCTAAGAACCAAAAACTGAGTCACAGGGAGTTGGTCATTTGTACATTTCTTATCATATTTTTAGAGGCAGAATTGGTCTAGTAAAGCAAGTCTAATGTCAGTGGGCCTGAAATTCATATTCTTTGAAAGAACAGCCAAGTACTAAGAAGTATTCAAAGGCTTCAGTGTCATTTTAGTTGTAGCATTTATATAGCTAAAACTATTACCTTTACTTTTAAATTTCCATGAACTAAAATCTACTGGAACAGAGTAATATTTCTCATTTTTATTTTCAAAGGACAGAATTCTTATTTTTTAAGCTTAAAGAGGCAAGCCATGTGCTTAAATGGAAATTAAAGGTTTGAGAACACAAGAGAAATAAAGCTCAGCATAGGTAACAGTGATTTTAAAAAGGTACAAAAAGGGGGGGGGTAATAAAACTATTTTTCAGAGGCAATTGAAATGAAAGTGACTGCTAGAATCACAAATATCAAAGTGATCTTAAATCATAACCTACTAACAAGTAAATCTTGCTAAAGTGACATTGCACAATGAATGCTAGAATTGAGAACATACAGGAAGAGAAATGGTGGGAATACAGAATGACCTCACCTCAATAAGCTATTACTTTTTCTGCAGGTTCCTAGGTGGTAAATACTAAAAGTATACACTGTATTAACAATTATCTGAGTTATTTTGAATCACTATTCTAGAAAGAATGAGAGTCCACTGGTAAAATATGGTAGTCTATAGGACACTCTCATTCCTGGGAAAGGCCTAAGGTGAGTTCCAAGGCAGGCTGAAAGACCTTTAACTCCTTTTTTCTTTAAGTTCAAACCAGATTCTTAAGTCTTAACACTCCAAATATGAGGAAAAGCCAATGAGACAATCTATATATTACAGTAGAAAAGACCAAAAAGATAAAGCTCCAAGAAATGTTGAAACTCACAAGAGAAAAGTCTGTTGCATATAATGAGGAGTTAGAAGGCACCAGGCAGTTAGGGACAGGACTGGATGTGAGGGACAGGAGGGAAGGGGTGAATGTAAAGGGGAGGAGCAACCGAACTTTCCTGGGAGGAGCAGAAACCACTTGGTGTCAGTCACACCCTGTCCCTTGTAAAATGACAAGAATAAAAGGCCCTGATCATGGGCTGGGTGGGAAAATGATCCGGAACTCTGAAGTTTAAAATATATGGATGCTGTTGCTAGGGCCAAATATTTTGGAGCTACCAATGGGAAGTTAGCAGGGCACTAACCCCTAGGCAAAGACACTTCACTGGCAATCCACTTGGGTCTCCTTCCTGCTGCAGGGAGCTTTTCTGTAATAAAACTTTGCTTTCACCCATCTCTTTGTCTGTGAACTCATTCTTGGACCCAGACAGAAAATTGGTGTTATAATTAAGGGACAGCCCTCAGTGTGTATTATCTTTTCTATTCAGAGTAATGAAGAGAATAAAAAATGGCTATAAAAGGAATAAATCATAGCATATCTGAATAACTGAATAACATATAATATAGCAAGAACATAGAGAATGAAGAAATGAGGCATCCTATCTAATAAAATAGTAATATGCAAATTAACCATCACTCCACAATAAAGATAGTGGCAGCCATAGCAGCCAGGGCAGGACGTTGGCTATGTCACCCCAGCAACATAAGCCCAGCAGGCATTGCTGTGGTAATCTGCGAACAAGCAAGCAGCCCACAGGCAGCGCCCAGCAGGGCCTGTTGGCAGGTCACCATGGTGTGGAGCAAGCAGGCCCCACAGAGAGCAGAGAACCACAGGGAGTGGGCTTAAGCCATCAGTAGGACATCTCCTGATGCCTCCTGGATTGGAGAGGGTGCAGGTTGGGCTGAGGACCCCCTCCTCCCCCTCACCATGAATTTCATGCTCCAGGCCTGAATTTCATGCTCCAGGCCTCTAGTCTATATATAAAAGGCTAATAATATGCTAAGTGTCCCTCCCTCTGTCTAACTGGTCACTAAACGTGCACTGACCACTAGGGGGCAGATACTCAAAGTAGAAGTTGTCATGATGTTCACTGGCCAGCAGCAAGAACCTGACATAAACAAACCAATACTCTGCTTCCCCCAAGTGGGACACAGTCCCCACCACCACCACGGAGCTACACACCACCAAATAGCAGCCAATGCTACCAAAATGCCATGGTGCAAATGCGGCCCATAGCCCAGTCCAGCTCAGAAATGGCCACTGTGGGCTCCGGGTAATTACGGCACATAGCAATGCCCAGTTTCCTCTCTCTGCAACTAGCCTCCTTGCAGCTTCTTCAGCACAGGAACACAGCCAGGTAGAAACATTTCACACTTTAACCAAATGTCTGTGAAGCGTTTTCCCATATTTCATTTGATCCTCACAAAAGTCCTGGAAATAGGTAGATAGGAGACTTGGTAGAATCCTATTTTCTTTTTATTAGCCAGAAAACAGAGATTAGAAAACTTAGAAACTTGACCTCACTGAAAAGGAGTAAGAGATGGTGGACCTTGAAAATGACTTCAGGTTTTCTCACTGTGCAGAATATAGTCAAACACTGCTGCAGTTAAATATTTTACCCTTTGTTCTCCCTTGACTGGAATTGAACCTGAGACTCTTCAGTCCCCAGGCCAATGCTCTATCCAGTGAGCCAAACTGGCTAGGGCAGCATGAACATTTTAATGATGTTAGTACTTCCTATCTATAAAGATGGTATCAAAAGTAACATATTCCTCTTCATAATCTTTGGTGCACTGGTTACAGAAGTGTTTAATATCATTAAAGGGATTTTTTTCTGCAAAGAATGAATAAAAAAAACACAACACTTTGTGGAATAAATGTTAATTACCACAGCATAGCTTCTGCAGTACTATATCAGATGTATGGTTCTGTTTTGGAGTTCAAAGATGTAACAATTTTCTGAATAGATGTTCTCAAAATTAATTATTATTTGTTTCTCTGTGCATTACATTATTATTATTATGTAGAGACACAAAACAAAGTTGATACTAAAGCAAGGAGACAAGAAGTAGAACAATATTAATGGATCATGTTATAGAGTGCAATTCAAATACAGATAATTTTAAAAGGCTGGAATATTTTAATAACTATAGAAAATTCATTTAGATAAATTTTAATAACAAATGGCATGGCACATAAATTGAATGCAGCACAAACAAAGAAACTAGAAAACAGGTATGTTTTAAGTTAATAAAGAAAGATTATGTGTGGGTGGGTGTATGTGCACTTTTTGTATCATTATTGAAGATTAGAAGCTATTGAAAGTAACCAAATAGGAATCATAAATTATTTATAACTAGGGGCCTGGTGCACAAAAATGTGTGCACTCAAGGGGGTCCCTCAGCCGGCCTGTGCCCTCTCGCAGTCTGGGACTCCTTGTGGGATGTCCACTGCTGGGGTGCCTAGCCAGCCTGGGTGACGGGCTGAGGGCCGTTTTCAGGCTGAGGGCCGTTTTCAGGCTGCCCACAGCTTCCATTGACCCAAGGTCCCAGCGAGGCTGGCTGGAATCAGGTTTCTGGGGTTTATTTATCTTCTATAATTGAAACTTTGTTGCCTTGACCAGAGGCCTAGGCAGGCAGTGAAGCCTCCTGTTTGCTCTAGCTCCGTGGCTGTCAGCCTCCATCTTGGCTGGGTTAATTTGCATACTGCCACTCTGATTGGCTGTTGGTTGTGGCTTGGCTGGTAGATGTGGTTTAGGTGTCTTGGAGTGATGGTTAATCTGTATATTACTCTTTTATTAGATTAGATAGTTTAAGTTGAGAACTGTAGGAAGATTTATTCTTTAAAAACATAAAATTTAAATAATTAAAGTTATTTGATTCACTATCTTATTATATTCAATATATTCTGAATAATATAAAAGTGTAATGTTCATGCTTAAGATAGGTGAATAAAAGACTACATGATTTAGTTTTTCATTTGTTAATTGAAAGCAAAAATTTGCCAATTAATTAGCACCTGCTGACTACTAGAACACTCTAAAGCTAACATGATAGGATTTCATGCATCCATTGATAGATCATACAATTATTTTTTACTATACCTGAGCTTAAAATTTGAACTCTACTAACTCAATTTATGTGTGACTGTGACATTGTGTAATCATCCAACATTTCTTACAAAAATATAACATGACTGGTTAAGTATTTGTATTACATAATAACATATATTTAATATATTTATATGTTAAAGGTAATTTCATTACTGAGACATCATTAACAATGCATTGGTGTATTGGTTTCTTTTTTAATTTTTTAAAAATATATTTTATTGATTTTTTACAGAGAGGAAGAGAGAGGGATAGAGAGCCAGAAACAACAATGAGAGAGAAACATCAATCAGCTGCCTCCTGCACACTCCCAACTGGGGATGTGCCCGCAACCAAGGTGCATGCCCCTGACTGGAATAGAACCTGGGACCCGCAGGCCGACGCTCTATCCACTGAGCCAAACCGGTCAGGGCTTATATTCTATTTTTAATAAATGTAACCTTTTCCTTTTATTTTAATTTTATTTTTTAAAATATATTTTTATTGATTTCAGAGAGGACAGGAGAGTGAGCAAGAGATAAAAACATCAATGATAAGAGAGAATCATTGATCAGCCACCTCCTGTCTCATACTGGGGAGTAAGCACACAACCCTCACATATGCCCAGACAGGGAATTGAGCAGGATCTCCTGATTCATAGGTCAACACATGCCAGGTTAATCTGCACTTTTAAAAAATTAAGATAAATTGTATTTGCAATCCACCCACATTGACACTTGCAGCTCTGTTTCTTTCATTTATTCATTTTCTCAATTCTATAATTTTTCATTCTGTGGATAGACCTCAACATATTTATCTATTAAATTATTGTACATTTTAAAATATTTACTTTCTATTTAACCTTTTAAAGAATTAGCAATAGACTTTTATTGAAATATTGACATTCTGTACAGTAAAAAATTAAAATATTTTCAGATAATCCTCCATAATGTCACAATTCAAGGAAGTACCACTGCTAATATTTTAGCTTGTTATTTCAGGATCAGTTTTTTTTTCTCTTGTAAAACTGTGTTTTTTAATGCCACTTGTTTCATTTAAATGAGAATAAAAATTGAGTAAATTAAGTAGCCACACTTACCCTGAATTAGATACATTGGAATTTTTATCTAACATATTTTACACTGTAGATTGTCACAGATAATAGATAGTAAATTTATTTATGTGCTTGATAGTTTTTAAATCAGTTATTTAACCCTATAACACCAACCAGATTGACAAATGGGCCGAAAAGATGTAAAAGTTCTGGGTCCTTTGATGGCTGATAGTTGACTCAGCAAGGAAGATATAACAAAAATGTAATCACACAAATCTACACCATCATAATACACGTGATAAAAGATATCATGGTTGCTATGTATATGTTAGTGGGGGGTTGCATAGGGCAAACCCAGTATTTGAAAGTGACATTTAATATGGGACATGCAGCCTGTTAAGGTATTAAATATTAATATATGCTTAGAATAATTGCCACTTCAAAAGCAGGTAGATAAAATAGATAGACAGGTAGATGACAGAGAGGAAGACAATCATAAATTCAGTTATGCTGAAGATTTGCCAACATGTCTTCTTTCTTAGTTTAGATAAAATAGAAAAATGTGTTCTCTATCCTCTTGTCTTAACTGATATACAACAAACGTACATAGAAAAGTAGAATAACTTACATACTTTTGTTTGTGCTTTGGCCTCATTGTTATCAAATATTTTTATCATGTGAATGCATTAAACTTCTACAAAGTCACATAAAAAGATACGCCAACAACTACATTTTGTGATAGAAATGTAAACTTGGACTCACATATGCTTGGAAATTAAAAAGTCGAAGACAACAGCATATCTAGATAATTTTACAATTATCTATGTACAAATGAGAAGTACGCTAAACTATGCAAAATGTAGTCAACATTATAAGCTCTTACTGAAAATAATAATTTAAATGGAATCCTTTACAGTGTTACTTTAAAAAGTTTTATTCATAAATTGAATAT